>PVLA01010932.1:0-58054 GCA_004027455.1 Hydrochoerus hydrochaeris | reverse complement strand
TCCTTCTTCTTCTTCCTTCTTCTTCTTCTTCTTCTTCTTCTTCTTCTTCTTCTTCTTCTTCTTCTTCTTTTTTGTACGAAGGGTTAAACTCATGACCTTGTGTTTGTCAAACAGGTACTTTTGCTGCTGAGCTAAATCTCTGGCCCCCAAGTTTTCTCTTTTATAAAATAAAGATAGTGATAGTGCTTACCTTATAGCAGTTTTATGATGATCAAGAGTCCAAATGCCAGACCTACAGCAAATATTAACTGTTCCTATTATGTTTGGGGGAAAAAAAGACAAAGACAATTGAATGAGAACATAATGACTTGTTTGAGGAACTGGACACAGGTTGTGCTACTAAAGTAGTTTGCAAAGGAGGAATGAAGGATGATCAAGAGTTCATTGAAGCTGGATTGTATGATCTGCAGAGAAAGTCACATATGTCCCATTGGCTAGGGGACTCACTGAGATGAGAGGGCTAAGGTGAGGGCATTCACCACTTAAGAAAATTCATTCTTGTAGTGTCAGAGAGGGTGGGCATGAAGATGAGGATGCTGTGTGGATAGAGGAAGATGGAGATGGCAGGAAAGTCACAGGCAGTGAGTGGACCTAGTGTAAGAGAAAGGCCTTATGGGAAATAACAGCAAGGCCCTAGTTGTGGGGTTGCACTAGCCTTGGGAACTCATATCTCACCACCGTTTGCCCTGGATGCCAGACAAGGAGCTGTAGGATTTACTGTTTGCCATTCTGGATTTCAGTCCAACTTTTATCCTATTCTTTTCTATCTCCCAGTTCCTCTCTTTTGGAATGCAAATGTTTAGCATCCAACATTGTATATCAGGATTATATAGCTCCCTTTTTGAATTTTATAGAGGTTCACAGCTAAGAATTTTTCTTGATTCCATGATGAAATTGTTGAGACTGAGTAAGAGATTGCTATTCTTTTAGTTGTACACAGGATGTTAGGTAAATTTTGAACATGTTATATGTATATTTGGAGATTAAGTATAGTTTAAAGAGATGTAAACAGATGTGAAGTTACAAGGAGTGGATTTGTGTAAGGTAATCTCAATTATCAACTTGATTAGACTAAGAGACTCTTATAGAGGCAATAGAGTCACGGAGGTGCTTTACTCATCAGTAGATTAATCCACTGATACTGACAGCTGAATGTGCTGTTAGGAGGTAGGGCCCAATTGGAGGATGTGAGTCACTGAGGGCCTGCCTTTGGAGGCTTTATTTCTCAATTGTGGGGTTCTGCTGTGCTTTGCTTTTGCTCACCATGAAATACTCAGCTTTGTTACATAATGTCCTTCTACCACAATGTTCCTGCCTTGAAGTCAACCTACCATAGGCTGAACTCTCTGAAACTGTGAGCCAAAATAAACCTCTTCTCCTTTAAATTGGGGGTGTTGGGTATTTTATCCAAACAAAAGGAAAGTTGACCAGTATATTCTCTCTCCTTTGAAAGTGGATGGAGCATCATCATTAGTCATTAGAGAAATTCAAATTAAAACCACACTGACATTCCATCTTACTCCAGAAAGAATGGCCAGGATCAAGAAAATCACCAACAACAAATGCTGGAGAGGCTGTGGGGAAAAAGGAACTCTTCTGTACTATTGGTGGGAGTGTAGCCTAGTGCAAACACTGTGGAGGTTAGTCTGGAGATTCCTCAAAAAGCTGGGACTGGAAGTCCCATTTGACCCAGCTATTGCACTTCTGGGCATATTTCCAGAAGAACTGAAAACATCATACCACAGTAATGTATGTGAACCCATGTTTATAGCAACACAATTTGTAAAAGGCAGATCTTGGAAACAACCTAAGTGCCCATCAACTAAGGAATGGATAAAAAAATTGTGGTATTTTTGTACAATGGAGTACTACTCTGCTATAAAGAATGATCACATTGAGATATTTATAAATAAATGGATGCAACTTGAGACCATACTTATAAGTGAAATAAACCAAACTCACATGTATAAATGCTGTATAGTCTCCCTAGTATAAGAAATGGTAAAAGTACATAAGATTTTATGGTAATCATGATTCCCCATTATGTTGCTTTGAAGCCTTATAATATTTTCATTCATTGGTTGGAATGGTTTTATTCTGTTTTATTTGATTTTATTATGTGTGATGGTATAAACAGTTATTTTGAAGAAAACAAGACATTATGGCAACCATTGCTGATTTAATATCATCTTGCTTTGAAGTCCTACCATGCTTTTGTTCTGCTATTACCATTGGTTCTATCATGTTGTGTCTTATTGGATTTTAATATGTATGATAGCATAAACAAATTTTTTATGGAAAATGAGATATTATAGTAGCCATTGTTCATTTTCTGTTATTTGGTTCAGAATGCCCTGTAATACTTTCATTCTCTTGAATGGTTTTATACTACTTTGCTATGTTTTATATTATTGTGTGTGAAGCTATGCTCAACTATTTCAAAGAAAGAGACAGTATGGTAGCTACTATTAATATCCAGTTGTTTTGTTATGAAGTGATGTGTTGCTTACATTGTTCTGTTCTAACCTGCTTTATTCTGTCCTCTTTTGTTTTATTCTCTGTAAAAAAAAAAGACAGTGGATGGAGCAGGAGAGTTTTAGAAGTGACCTTGCATGACACTTTCTATGTGGCAGGTTAGTACAAGGGACCATTATCTTTCCTTACTAGACTAGTCTTCCTTCAGAACCAAGATATTATTTTGCCTTGCAGAGTACCAGGTTGATCTTGCTCTCTCTCTCTGAACCTTGAAGCATTTAAAAATAAAATGATTGCACTCAGAATCTTCTCAACTTTCCAAACCCCCTAGACTGGAACACATTAAAACAAAATTGTTTCACTGAGCAGCCTCAAGCCAAATTTTAGGAATTATTGACAAAAATTGGCTTAAAATGAGCTTTTCTAGTCACTGTAGATTAAACTAATACTTTATCTTGGCCACTGAAGTCATGCTAAAGAAGAACTTCTGAAATATTTTTTAAAAGAGAAACCAAGGAATTGATTTCAAGGTTCAAAATCTAATGCTTTCATGTCCAGCATAAGACTCAGAAGACCTGACAAGATGCCTTTCCTGAAGGTAACTTAACACAGTGACAGACAGAATTAAGTTTCATTAATATAGTGTTCTTACTTATTGTGTCCATGTGAACATTTGTGTATCTTTTTTCAGCAGAGTCCAGGTAATTATATAATAATTTTTATGAGACTTCTGAGGTTAATGACATAGGTTGCTGAGAATACATATCAAAGCAAGAACTAATGCCCTAAATCAGCTGCGTCTACATAACTAGATGTGAAACATTAATTAAGATTCTGGTTTCAGTGCAAGGTCTTGGTCAGTATGTGGTGACAATTCTTAAAAGTCCAATAGCTTTTGTTCATTTTTCAAAATTTTATTTTAAAGAGAATAAAACCAAACAAAGTGAAACAGAATAAACCCAATCAAAACAAAACAATGAAATTGACACAGAACTTCAAAACAAAATAATAGGAAATCAACAATGGGTACCATAATATATCTTGTTATCTTCAAAATAATAGTTTGTACCATCAGACATAATAGAATCTAACAAAATAAAACAACAAAACTAAACCAAACAAAGCAATAAAAATGATACAGGACTTCAAAACAAGATAATAAGAAATCAATAATGGCTACCATAATGAGTCTTGCTAGCTTCAAAATAACTGTCCATAGCATCAGACATAATAAGATCAAACAAAACAGAGCAGAATAAAACCAAACAAAGCAAAACAATGAAAATGATACAGGACTTTAAAACAAGACAATAAGGAATTAATAATGCCTACCACCTCCAGAAGGAAATCCCCCATAGTTGCAATGTTGCATATTGTTATTCTCTAAACAGATGCTCAGACTACCAGCTTTAGCCCTACAAAGTCAATCAAACAATACCAGTGTTAAGTTATGCTTTATACTTCGTGGCTATCATCTCAGCCTGTGTGTTTGAATCTGCTGGCTGCTAATGGGGGTGGGGGTGGGAGTTCAGCACTTCCTGTCTCCCATCCCATGTGCTGGCTGGCTCACAGGAAGGGATTAGCCCAGCCTGAAATCATGACTGGCTCACAGGAAGGTGTTGGCTCCTTCTTGGTTCACTTCCCAGGGTGCATGGCCACCACTGGCTCACAGGAAGGGGTTGGCCTGGTCTTCAACTGCTGCTGGTTCACAAGAAGGGGTTGGCTTCCTCTTGGTTCTCTTCTTGTGGTAAATGGCCACAGCTGGCTTACAGAAAGGGGTTGTCCCAGCCCATGACTGCCACTGGCTCACTGGAAGGGGTTGGCTTCTTCTTGGTTCTCTTTCTGGGGCACATGGCCAATGCTGGGTCACAGAAAGGGGTTGACTTTTTCTTAGTTCTCTTTCTGGGGCATATGGCACTACTTCCTCACAGGAAGGGATTGACCTGACCTGCAGTTGTGACTAGCTTCTTCTTGGTTCTCTTCCTGGGGTGCATGGGCACCACAGGCTCACAGGAAGGGGTTGACCTGGCCCATGACCACCACAAGCTCACAGGAAGGGGTTGGCTTCTTGGTTCTCTTCCTGGGGCACATGGCTGCCGCTGCACCATAGGAAGGCCCTTCAGTTATTCTTTATTATGAAAGTATCTTATTTTGCTATTAATTTTGAAAGATAGTTTTTTCAGGGTACATCAGTCTGGGTTGGAAGGTGTTTCAGGACTTCAAGCACTTCACTTCAAACTGTCCTTGACTTAATGGTTTTTGTTGAGAAGTCTGCCATGATTCTGACAGACTTTCCTTTATAGGTGATCTGTTTCTTTTCTCTAACAGCCTTTAGTAGCCTGTTCTTGTACTGAATTTCTGGGATCTTGATTATTATATGTGTGGATATAGATTTATTTTGGTTATGGCTAGATGGAATGATGCCTCATTTATCTGTATGTTAGGTCATTTACCTATGCTTATGAAGTTCTCTGCTATTATTTCTGTAAATAGTATTTTTTATGTCATTTGTGTTGTCCTTTCCTTTTTTGCTAACATTTATCAGTCTTAATTTTTTTTCATTTTTGAGACTTTGAATTGAATTGTTATTTCCTGGTTCCTTGTTATTTTTGAGAGATCTTTCCTTTTGTGATCATTAACTTTAATCCTATTTTCAAGGTCTGAAAGTCTATCTTCTGTTTATTTCAAGTGGTTTTGCCAGCATTCAATGGAGTTTTTAATTTTCTGAATATCTCTTTGAATCTGTTTCATGCATTGTAGCTCTTTCTTGTATTGTTCTTTCAAGTTTTCCATCATTTTCCAATGATCCTTTTTAAAAAATCTATGTCTTTAGGTAAGCTTAGCATTTCATTATGTTTGTCATTTGTTCCTTTATCTGAGATATTATTGCTGATTTGATTACTTTTACAGCCTCATGAAGTTATTTCTCTACTTCAGTTGTTATCCTTCAGAAATTTCCAATTTCTTCTGTTCCTATGTCTCCTAGACTCATTCTGTGTGGGCTGGGGGCCTGAGATTGCCTATTGCTCCTTTATCTTGATATTTTCCTGGGTTCCTCAGGGTGAGCCAGTTGTGGGGTCCCAGACACCTCTGGCTGCCCATCCACAGTGTAGAATAATGAGTCAGGCACCTGGCTTTCTCCTATCTTAGGTTCCCAGGGTGGTGGTGGAGTACAGGCTTCAACAGACATGCACAGATACATTAAGTTTCCCCTGATGGCAGCAGGTGCATGGAAGATTGGCTGGTTGGTTCTCCTCACCAGCACTGGCTAACGGTCCCTGATGGTGGCTAGAAGGCTTGTGGGGTCATCTATGTTTAGTTTCTTCTTGTGGTTACAGTTCTGTGATGTCCATGTTTCATCCCAGAGATGTGTTGGATAGGGACCTAATCTTGGCCTCTGGATGTTGGAGCTTAGATTGGTGTTCTGTTGGTGGAGTTCTCCAGAGTCTAACTTCTGTCTCCTCATTGCTGCTTCAAAGGCTTCCACATTACTGGTCTCATTGATTACTTCACCCTTCAGAGGTGTGTGTGTATATCTGTGTGCTGGGATGTTGTCCTGGATCTTGGGGTTCCCATCAATCTTACAGCCTTCCAGGGGGCCCCCCCTCCAGCATGCAATAGATGAGGCTTGGGTCACAAACTCACTGTGTTTCAGCTGGCCTGCCCTCTGGGATGTTATGGGCACAGAGCACAGACTCACTGTCCTCCAGCTGGCCCACCCTTCAGGATGTAATAGAAGGGTGCAGAGCATGGACTCACTGTTCTCCAGTCAGCCTGCCCTCTGGACTAGTTTTGGTTCTTATCCAGCCTGATATCATTTTTCTTGTGTTGTGTTATATCTGTATTAAAGTGTCTCTTGCTTGTTTCACATATTTTACCAGGATTTCCCTGCAGTTTAGTCTACAAATCCTCAGTTAATTTTCTATACATGATTTTAATTCTCTACAATCTGTCTAGTAAAATGAGTAACACACTTGATGTTAACTTTCAGTATGCATTAGTCTTTTTTCTGGGTCTGAAGTTCTGTTACCTGACTGCTCCTGCCCTGTTCTAAGTTCTCATCATGGGCTCTTTGTTCTCCTATCCTCTACAACAATGTTTCTAAACCCCAGATGCCCTTGAGAATTGCTTGAGGCAGCTTTTAAAACATAAAGATGGCCAGTTCCCCCTATGGACTAATCAGAATCTCTGAATGAGACTTGAGCATTAATAATTTTTGAAAGTTCCTTAAGTAATTCTAATGGACAGTCTGCTTTGAGAGACATTAGGGTTTGAAATAGGGAGATTTTTATGCTGTTTCTTTTGGTAGGAATCCACTTCCTTATGGGATGCCTAAAGTAAATTAATCATATGAATCCATAGTGTAGGGATGCTTTTTACATAACTATTAAACACCTCCCTGGCAACAGCAGCAGCAGCTCATGCAAACATTTTAGTTATCCTTATCAGTAGGGGAGAGTCTTCCCCAAGAATTTGGCTTCTGATCCTAGTTACTTGACAGTTTTTGTTTGTGGGGTGGGTGGGTGGTAGGATTGATGACAGTCAAGCTTGTTAAATTGGAGGATGGACAGGCTTTACTTTCTATTCTAAAGCTGGGATTTCTGTGATGAGTTTAGATTTGCAGTTTCTGAGATAAGGAAATCTTGGTTTTCTATTTCTTTAATCCCTACACTTAGAGGCAGGATTTGACAGCACCACACCACTTACTCTCTTTATGCACAGTGGGAGGCTGAAGGTTGGGGAGCAAGTTGCTTTCTGCAGTAATGCTTGATTCACACTGCCCTGAATGGGAGACCACTTTGGGTGATAATATCTCTTTTTCATGGCTGTTGTATATGAGATCAGAGGCTGAATTAAAAAATAGTGCCTGATTTGAGAAACCAAGATGCATGCTCCACACCAGCATAAAGTGAGAAGAGAGTATGAGGCTAGATTCAGAAGCCTAAAACTGAGCTTTGAGCCCAACTTTGGGTAATGAATAATGTAAAATGAGAGGTGCATAGATCTGAATGAGAGAATGTAAACTGATTTTTAAAGAATTCTGAATATAGAATTTAATGATTCTAATTTTTCACATTATCTGGCAAGGTATCTATATGGAGATATTATTTACTAGTGACTGAGACTGATGGCCACAAAAAGAAATACTCTTGTAGCTTGATTGCTTGAATGATTGGTATACTGCATAAGTATTAATACTGCTTATGTGAACTCGATTTTGTTTCTCTCTCAGCTGCAACTGATTTCAAGTTAACAATAGAAATAATGATGTTTTACTGTAGGTTATTAAGTCATAGTTTGTAATTTTTCAAATTGAATCCATTATTTCTTTTATTTCTTTATTCAGCATTAATTTGGTTGTTTACATTTATCACTATGATATAAAATTTATGAAATTTGGTTTTGATTCTTTTAAAACATCTTTTTAAGCTATAATTAATGTATTATAACATTCACCCATGTAAAGTGTACAATATATATTATTTACCCATTCTAAAAATTTACTTATAGATTTCCCTAGTTTGGACATTTGATATAAAAGGAATCTCCTGACAAGATGTCTTTGTTGTCTGGTCAGTTTTACTTATCTTAATGTTTTCAAGGTTTATACATGTTGAAGCAGGTATCAGTACTTCACTACTTTTTTTTTTTTAAACTCTATTCTTATCTACTGGCCTCCTCTCTTTTTTTTTATTTAAAGAGAAACAAAAAGCATGTAAAGGGTAGAGATAATACAGAATTCCAAAAAAAAGATAAACGATAAGAAATCACTAGTTGATAAATTACATAATGTCCTCTTAAAAATAGTTGTTCAAGTGATAAAATTAAAGCATACAAAGTAGATATTCAACCAGTGAGAGTGTAAACAGGTACGCATGCATGAGTCTCTACATGTATTTCTATCCTTTCTGTATTAGAAGGAAAAACAAAACTTAGCAAGACAAAACAAAACAAATTCCTATAAAAACATGAAACCAAAGAGTCATATAAAACCAGGGTACAAGGTGATCTGCAATTTTCTATATCATCAGGCATAATTGAATATAGCAGTATAATTGAATATAGCAGTATATAACAGTATTAGTAAAAATAAAACATTGTAGACAGTATAAAACTTCAAAGGCAGGTAATAATCAAACCAGAATGGATATTCTAGTGGATCTTGTCATCTTCAGTGTAGTTGCCTATACTCTCAGACTTGATACTATCAATCATAACAGCTTTGAATAAAATCTATCAATACAAAACAGCAATCAAACAGACCAGATTCAATTACGATCAGTCAAGGTAAAACAGTGTAGGTTTTACAGAGTTTTAGATTAAGTTAATGGGAAATTAAGGGTGATTACCATATTATATCCTGTCATTTTCGGGATTACTGTCTGTGCCCTCAAATCTAGTACAGGTAAAATGACTGGAACAGAATATAATACATCTAAGCAGAGTAGTGTGAGTAATGTGTGTTTTAAATCCTGGTGCACTATTAACAATATACTGTATCAAGGCCATCTATGTTAGAGATTCTAGTCATCCTTCTCTGCCTCATTTCTGCTATGCTATTTTTCTGCCTTTGTTTGTCTAGTTTTCTCCTTCATTCTACTGACTGCCCCACTCACTGAGGGCTTTCTGCCACTGTTCCTAAAGTCCTGGTATTTTTTCTCTCTCTCTAGAATGTCCTTCAATATTCTCTGTAGGGTTTGGTGGTCACAAACTCACCCAGTTCCTCTTTGTCATGGAAGCATCTTGTTTCTCCATTAATTTCTAGAGACAGTTTTGCAGGGTATATCAATCTGGGCTGGAGGTTATTTTCTTTCAAGGCTTGGAACACTTCACTCCAAGCTCTTCTTGATCTGATGGTCTGTGTCAAGAAGTCAGCCTTGATCCTGATGGACTTACCTTTATAAGTAATCTGTTTCTTTTTTCTGATGGCTCTTAATATTCTGTTTTTATATTGAATTTCTGGCATCTTTATTATATGTCTGAGTGTAGCTCTGTTTTGGTTGTAGGTGGCTGGAGTTCTGTATGCCTCACATAACCAAATGTCATTTTCTTTTCCTATGCTTGGGAAGTTTTCCTTAATTATTTCCATGAATAGCCTTTGTAATTCCCCTGTATGTATTCCTGCTTCTTTGTTCACATTTCTTATTGTTAAATTGTAGATTCTCTTGTCATCTTCTAGCCTTTGTATTGTTACTGCCTGTTTCCTTGATATTTTTAAGAGATTTTTCCTTTCATGATCACACATTGCAAACTTGTCTTCAAGTTTTGATATTCAATCTTAAGTTTCTTTTAAGGCATTTTGCCAGCTTTCAATGGAGTTTTTAATTTCCTGATAGTCTCTTTGAATTTGCTTCATGTATTCTATATTTTCTTTATATTCTTTATCAAATGTTTCTCTCCTTTTTTTGTGTTCCTCCCTTCTTCCATCTGTATCTTCCTGGAGATGCTTCCTGAGAGCATTTCTTTTATTACTCTACTCATATATCTTTATTTTTTTTTATTTAAAAAGAAAAAAAAAGCAAAACAGAAAAAGGGGTAGAAACAATACAGAATCTCAGAAAAAAAGCAGTAAGAAATCACTAGTTGATAAATTACATACTGTCTTCTTAGACCTAGTTGTTAAAGTTACAAAATTAAAGCATACAAAGTGTACATTCAAACAGTGAGACTGTAAAGAAGTTCAATGATCCAGTAACAACTTAGCAACATGGTTTTCAATCCTACACACTTAAACATACATGCAGCCATATCCTCTAGAGCACTTTCTTTTCTTCTTTTTACTTTTTAAGTCCATTATCTGCTTAGTCATACCCTGTTTCAGGTTGCTCAGTACCTTACTGGCTTGCTTTGTTATGTACTTTAATCATCTTATATAATTCTGTTGCCTTGTTTTTGAGTTTCTCCTCATCCATGATTCAGCTTTGGTGGAGTTGGGAGATTTTTGGAGTTATTTTGTTACTTTCTTATCTACTTTTTTTTTTGAAGGTAGCAAAATACAGCAGAACAAGACAGAACAAACCCATGTGACCACTCTGCAATAAAACTACCACAGAACCTCAGAGCAGGTCACCAGGACACAAGCAATGGGCTCAATACTACAGCCCATTTTGTTCACATTAGCTGTTCTTTCAATCAAATAGAAGAAAATGGAAGGAAATATCAAACTTTTAAAAACAGAATATTGAATAAAGCAATACCATTAATCAAAACTGAGCAAAACAGTGATAAAAATATTTGCTTTCAAAGAGATTGTAGAAGGAAATCCCCCTTACTTGTCATGCTGTATACATTCATCCTCCAAAAAGATACTCAGACCGCTGGTGCCTACTTCCAACTGGGAGGGGGGGAGGGAATGGATCAATGTCTGATTTTTAGCCTGCGCACCATCAGGGCCCTAGCTGCTTACAGGCTGGCCAGCGGTCCACCTTATCTCCCAGCGCCCATAGTTCCAACATGATGCAGAGCTTAGGAGTCGCTGATAGTTCTCGCCTTGGTGTGCCAGTGGTTTGCCAGGCCACCAGCTGCTTACCAGGGCAGTGAGTAGGCCGCCTGTTCTCCAGAGCCCAAAGATCCAACATGATGCAGAGTACAGGTATTGCTGATAGTTCCCACCCCAGTGCACTGGCGACTTGCTAGGCCCCCAGCTGCTTACCAGGGTGGCCAGTAGGCTGCCTGTTCTCTCAGTGCCCAAAGTTCCAACATGATGCAGAGCTTAGGAGTTGCTGATAGTTCTTGCCCTGGTGTGCCAGTGGTTTGCCAGGCCACCAGCTGCTCACCAGGGTGGTGAGTAGGCTGCCTGTTCTCCAGTGCCCAAAGTTCCAATATGATGCAGAGTTCAGGTATCGCTGATAGTTCTCACCCCAGTTCACTGGCAACTTGCTAGGCCTCCAGCTGCTTACCAGGGCAGCCAGTAGGCTGCCTGTTCTTCCAGTGCCCAAAGTTCCAACATGAAGCAGAGCTTAGGAGTCACTGATAGTTCTCACCCTGGTGTGCCAGTGGTTTGCCAGGCCACCAGCTGCTCACCAGGGCAGCGAGTAGCCTGCCTGTTCTCCAGCACCCAAAGTGCCAACATGATGCAGAGTTCAGGTATTGCTGATGACTCTACTCATATCTTGCTTTACCTAATTTGATATTTCAGTTTTGAGCTCATCTACAAGGTCCCAAAGATATCTCTTAATGTCTATTGAAATCATGTTTGATATTGTGTGTTTGATGCCCTCAGTCTCCCTTGTTTTTCCCTCTCCTGGGTCAGTGCTCTCAGGGTTCTGGGGTGGGGGCCTCCTCTTGCCTCTCTCTCTTCTCATGGTCCTGGCTTCCTCCATACAGGTGTACAGTGCAGGTTCCAGCCCCCTTCCCTTCTGGCCACGGTTCCTCTGAAGTACGCTGGTGAGGGATCTCCACCCTCTCCTGCCTGCCCCTCCCCACTGGGCCAGCCAAACTTCAGGGGCCTTCACCTGGTTAGTGCATGCTAGGGGACTCAGTACTTCATTAGTTTTTATTGAAAAATAATATTCTATTATTCGTTGTGTAGACAAACCATGTTTTATTTTTCTAAATAAAACATTCTATCAGTTGGAGAATATTTGGATTATTTCTTGTAAATAATTGATTCTTGTAAATAATACTGTCATGAATATTTACATATGAGTTTGTCTTGAGTATATAAATAGAATTGGTATGATAATATTTGATTTAACTATGTTGAAAACTATCAACTGTATCTACCAAAGTGGCTACATCATATTGCATTTCTACCAGCTATGTAGGAAATTTCCAGTTTCTCCACATCCTTGCCAATGCTTGAGAGTTGTGTCAAACACTGTATTTTTAAAATGATAGGCATTCTCAATTTTTCTACTTTTAATGATAAGTATATGGTGAATTTTCTTTATTTTCTTTTTTCTTTTATTTTAAAGAGAGTAAAATTAAATACAACAAAACAGAACATAAGAAAGCAATGTAAGAGACACAGATTTCAAAGCAAGACAACTAGAGATCTTCACTATCTATCAGATTGTCTCTTGTTTTCTTCCAAACAGTTGTCCATATCTTCATATACAGTGAATTCATACAAAACAACTTAGTATAAAACTGATCCCAACAAGATGATCAAGGGCATTTTAGGTCTTTGAGAAAAGACAATAAGGAAGTCAACAATGGCTGTAATAGTGTCTCTCATTCTCTTCAAAATAGCTGTCCATACTTTCACATATGTTGAAATTAAACAAAATGCAATAGGCTAAAATCACTCTGAACAAAGAATAATGGTATTGCTGGATTTCACATCGTGACACTACAGAATCAGCACTGGGTACCATAGTGTCTCTTTTTCTTCAAAGTAGTTGTTCATTTCACCATGCATTATATAATCAGTTCTCATAAACTGTTTAGAAATTCCATGCATGCATGAATCTCTACATGTATATCCTTTCTGTATTAGAGGGAAAAACACAACAAAGCAAAACAAAACAAAACAAATTCCTAGAAAAATATGAAATGAAAAAGTCATATAAAACCATAGTACAAGGTGACCTACAATGGTTACTGTGATGTCTCTAGTTATCTTCAATAGAATTGTCTATATCATCAGGCATAGTATGATTGAATATAGCAGCACATAAGAATATTAACAAAAACAAAACATTGGAGACATTATAAGAGTTCAAAAGCAGGTAATAGTCAAACCAGAGTGGGTATCCTAGTGAATCTTGTCATCTTCAGAGTAGTTGCCTGTACTCTCAGACTTGATACTGTCAATCATAACAGGTTCAAATAAAATCAGTCAAGACAAAACAGAGATGTAACAAACCAGATTCAAATAAGATCAGTCATGATAAGACAGTGTAAGTTATACTGGGCTTCAGATTAAGTTAACAGGAAATTAAGGATGGTTAACATAATATATCCTGCTATTTTCAGGATAGCTGTCTGTGCCCTCAAATCTAATACAAGTAGACAAACTGGAACAGAATATAATCAAACTAAACAGAGTGGTGAGAATAATGTGGATTTTAAATCCTGATACACTATTAACAATATCCTCTGCATTCCTCTTTTATGCAGTTCTTCCCCTTTCACTTTCATAGGGTGCATTGTACATTTTGGGTCCCTCTAACTCCTTTAGTTTTTAGATTGGGGGGCAACCTGTTGTTTACCTAAGTGGTTTTGAACCTTTTTACCCCTGGGCTTGATCTTAAATTGTAGCCCTTTATTTACAAAAGCCTCAAGGTTTTCTTTTGTTATAGCTGAGTAGTTCTCTACTGCACAAAAGTATCATGTCTTTCCAACCTATCTGCAGGTGCTAGTCGAGTTGCCCCTATTTCTCTCTGGTTCCCTGTCACATAGAGTATTGTTTTCTCATATTTGACTTTTGGTCCATAAACCCTCTTTCAGGTTAATTATATTTCTTATATGGAGCATCTCGATGGACCCCATCTCCTGATCTACTCTGCCTGTGTTTCTTTTTGTTAGTGAATCAAGGCCATTTATGTTAGAGGTTATAGTCAACCTTCTCGGCCTCATTTCTGCTATGATATTTTTCTACCATTGGTTGTCTACTTTTCTCCATTCCATTGTCTGCTCCATACATTGAGGTCTATCTGCTACTTTTCCTGAAATCCTGGTATTTTTTTCCCTCTCTCTCTAGAATGTCCTTCAGTATTTTTTATAGGGTAGGATTGATGGTCACGAATTGCCCCAACTCCTCTTTGTCATGGAAGCATCTTGTTTCTGCATTAATTTTGAGAGAGTTTTGCAGGGTACATCAATCTGGGCTAGAGGTTATTTTCTTTCAGAGCTTGGAATACTTTGCTCCAAGATCTTCTTGATTTGATGGTTTGTGTTGAGAAGTCTGTCGTGATGGGTTTTGATGGGTTTTCCTTTATAGGTGATCTGTTTTTTTTCTCTGATGGCTCTTAATATTCTGTTCTTGTGATTAATTTCTTGAATCCTGATTATTATATGTCTGGGTGTAGCTCTGGTTTGGTTGTAGGTGGCTGGAGTTCTGTATGCCTCATACATCTGAATATCATTTCCTTTTCCTATGCTTGGGAAGTTTCCTTAATTTTTCTTTGCTTTTCCTTTGTGTTTATCCCTGCTTCTTCACTCACATTTTTTATACTTAAGTTATAGATCCTCTTGTCATCTTCTAGCCTTGGTATTGTTACTTCCTGTTTCCTTGTTATTTTTAAGAGACCTTTCCTTTTGCAGTGACACATTGAAAACCTATCTTCAGGTTTTGTTAATCTATCTCTAGTTTCTTTCAGGCAATTTGGCCAGATTTCAATGGAGTTTTAAATTTCCTGGTAATCTCTTTGAATCTGTTTCAGGTATTCTAGGTATTTTTTATATTCTTCATCAAATGTTTCTCTCCTTTTTTGTGTTCCTCCATTTTTCCATCTGTGTCTTCTTGAGAGGTGCTTAGCATCTTTTTATTACTCTTCTTATATTTTGCTTTACTTGTATTAATATTTCAGTTTTGAGTTCAGCTATAATGTCATGGAGATTTTTTTATTTTTTTATTTAAAGAGAAAAAAACAGGAAAAAGGTAGAACTATTACAGAATTTCAAGAAAAGAAGATAAACAGTAAGAAATCACTAGTTGATAAATTACATATTGTTCTTTTAGCAATAATTATTCAAGTTACAGAATTAAAGCACAAAAAGTGACCACTAAAGAAGTGAGAGTGAAAACAGATCTGTTCAAAAATCCAACAAGAACCTAGAAATAGGGCCATCAATCCCACACACCTAAACATACATGCAGCTATATCTTTTATAGTGCTTCCTATTTCATCTTTTTTTACAATAGCAATTATAGATTTTTAAAATTTTATTTAAGGAGAAGAAAAAAAACAAAAACAGAAAAAAGGGTAGCAACAATACAGAATTCTAAAAGAAAGAAAGAAAGAAAAAGGAGAATGAGAAAAAGCCCCACTAAGAAATCAGTAATTTATAAATTACGTACTGTCATCCTGGATGCAGTTGTTCAAGTTACAAAGTTAAAGGGTACATAGTAAATATTCAAACAGTCAGATTACAAACAGTTCTGCTCAAAGATCCAACAAAGATTCAGCAATATGCTCATGTATTTCACACACTCAAACATACATGCAGTTATATCCCTTAGAGCACTTTCTTTTCCTCTCTTTTTTACAATAGCAATTGCACATTTTGGATTTATTACTCTTGTAGTTATTATTTACTTTTTACACTAGAGACACAATATGATATTTATAAATCTGATTCTTATTTATTTCACTAATGAGGATAGTCTCAAGTTGTCTCCATTTGCCTATGAAGGCCTCAAGATCATCCTTTTTATAGCTGAGTAATATTCCACTGTATAAAAATGCCATATTTTTTCATCCACTCTGCATTTGATGGGCATCTTGGCTGTTTCCAAGATTTAGCTATCACAAATCATGTGGGTATGAACATGGATGCACATATATCACTGTGATATGAACTTTTCCTTCTTCAGGGAAAATACCTAGGAGGGGAATAGCTGGATTGAATGGGGCTTCCAATCATAGTCTTCTGAGAATTCTCCATATGGATTTCCATAATGGTTGCACCAGTCTACATTCCCACCAACAATGGAGCAGTGTTCCTTTTTCCCTCGCAGCCTCGCCAACATTTGTTATCAGTTGATTTCTTGATGGCAGCTATTCTTTCTGGACCTCAGTGCTGTTTTAACTTGCATTTCTTGAATGACCAGTGATGGTGAACACTTCTTCATGTATTTATTTGCCATTTGTATATCTTTCTCTGAGAACTGTGTGTTCATCTCAGATGCCCATTTTTGGAGAGGGTCTTTGAATTTGGGGGGCTTGATATTTTTCAATTCTTTATATATTCTGGACACAAGTCCTTTATCTGAGGGGTTGCTGGTTAAAATTTTTCCCACTCTGTTGGTTTTCTTTTCACTCTGTTGGTGATTTCCTTTGAAGTGCAGAAACTTTTCAATAATGTGAGATCCCATTTGTTGATTCTTTGAAGTGTTTCCCATGCAGTTTGCATTTTGTTCATGAATTCTCTGCCTACCCCTTTGTCTCCAAGACTTCTACCTACCTTGTCTTCCAGTAGATTTAGTGTTTCTTCTTTAATATTGAGGTCTTTGATCCATTTAGACTTTAGTTTTGTGCATGGCGATATGTATGGATCTAGTTTCAGTCTTCAGCATGTAGAGAGACAATTTTTCCAACACCATTTATTAAAGTGACTATCCTTCCAGTGGACATATTTAGCCCCTTTGTCAAATATCAGGTGGCTGAGTGTCTTTGTAGTTGTGCTTGCATCTTCTAATCTGTTCCATTGATCCTCAGGTCTATTTCTTTGCCAGTACCAAGCTGATTTGTTCACCGTGGCTTTATAGTACTGTTTCAAGTAAGGAACTGAGATGCCTCCTGCCTTGCTTTTGTTGCCTAGAATTGCCTTTGCTATTGTAGGTTTCTTCTGTTTCCAAATGAATTTTAGGAGTGTTTTCTCTAGGTCTGTGAGGTATATCAATTGTATTTTGATTGGGATTGCGTTAAATCTGTATAACAGTTTTGGGAGTATGGCCATTTTCACAATGTTGGTTCTTCCTAACCAAGAGCAAAGAATGTCCTTCCATTTTCTAATATCCTCTTCAATCTCCTTTTCAGCATAGTATAATTTTCAGCATATAGGTCTTTTACATTTTTAGTTAGGTTGATTCCTAAGCATTTCATTTTTTTACATGTTATTATAAAGGGTGATATTTCCATAATTTCTCTCTCAGTGAGCTCTTTGTTTGTGTACAGGAATGTTATTGATTTTTGAACATTGACTTTGTATCCAGCTACACTACTGAACTTGTTTATTACCTCTAGCAGTCTTTTAATGGAGTTTTTTGGGTCTTCTATACAGAGTATCATGTGATCTGCAAATAGTGATAATTTAACTTCTTCCTTTGGTATCTTTACTCCTTTTATTTCTCTCTTTTGTCTGATTGCCCTGGCTAGTGTTTCTAGAACTATATTGAGAAGGAGTGGTGAGAGTGGACATCCTTGTCTTGTACCTGATTTTAAAGTGAAAGCTTTCAGTTTTTGTCCATTTAGTATAATGATGGCTGTTGGTTTGTCATAGAGCGCCTGTATAAGGTTGAGGTAGATGCCGTGTATTCCGAGTTTCTGAAGGGTTTTTATCATGAACATGTGTTGGACTTTGTCAAAAGCTTTTTCTGCATCTATTGAGATGACCAGGTGGTTTTTGATTTTGACTCTGTTGATGTGGTGTATTTATTGATTTGTGTATGTTAAAATATCCCTGCATTCCTGGAATGAACCCCACTTGGTCATGATGTATAATGTTCTTGATGATTTGCTGCATTCTATTTGCCAGTATTTTGTTGAGAATCTTTGCATCAATGTTCATTAGTGAGATTGGCTATAGTTCTCTTTTTTGGTTGCATCTTTGTCTGGTTTTGGTATCAGAGTAATGCTTGCCTCCAGGAATGATTTCGGGAGGATTTCTTTTTTAACAATTTCATTGAAGAGTTTAAGGAGTACTGGCATCAAATCTTCTCTAAATTTCTTGTAGAATTCAGCTGTGAATCCATCCAGACCTGGGCTTTTCTTTGTTGGTAAGTTTTTAATTACATTTTCAATTTCAATAGCTGATATTGGGTTGTTCAAAATTGATATATCTTCTTGGTTGAGCTTTGGTAGTTCATATGTTTCTAGAAATCTTTCCATTTCCTTTGTGTTTTCTATTCTATGTGAGTAGAGATTTTCAAAGTAGGTATTCATGATCTTTTGCATTTCCATGGGATCTGTAGTAATTTCTCCCTTTTCAGTTCTTATTTAATGAATTTGGGTTTTTTTTCTTTCTCTTGATAAGGTTAGCTAGGGGTTTGTCAATTTTATTGATTCTCTCAAAAAACCAGCTTTTTGATTCATTAATTCTTTGTATTTTTTTTAGTTTCAATTGCATTGATTTCTGCTCTAATCTTTACAATTTCCTCTCTTCTATGAGCTTTGGGTTTAGCTTGCTATTCTTTTTCTATAAGCTTGAGATGGAGCATTGGGTTGTTTATTTTTGCTCATTCTGTTTTCTTGGTATGACAATTTATTGCTATATATTTCCCTCTTAAGACTGCTTTCATTGCATCCCACAGATTACAGTATGTTGTTTCTATATTTTCATTGAATTGTAGCTGTAGTTTTATTTCTTCTTTAATTTCATCTGTAGCCCACTGGTTAGTCAAAAGTCTGTTATTTAATTTACATGTATTTATGCAGGTTTTACAATTTCTTTTGCCATTAATTTCCAATTTCAGTGCATTATGGTCAGATATTATGCATGGTATGATTTCAATACCTTTGCATTTACTTAAGAATGTTTTATGGGATAATGTATGGTCTATTTTGGAGAATGTCCCATGTGCAGCTGAGAAGAATGTGTATTCTGATGTGGTTGGGTGGAACACTCTACAAACATCTACTAAGTCCAATTGCTCACAGGTATGATTCAGTTCTGTTATTTCTTTGCTGACTTTTTTGTCTAGTTGATCTATCTCTTTGTGACAATGGGCTGTTAAGATCTCCTGTTATAATTGTGTTCTTGTGTATTTGGTTTTTCATGTCCATTATCTGTCTTATATAGTTGGGTGCTCCTGCATTTGGTGCATATATATTTATAATAGTTAGTTTTTCCTCCTGAATTTTACCACTAACAAGTATGTAGTGACCTTCTCTATCTCTTTTAATCATTTTAGGTTTGAAGTTCATGTTGTCTGCAAATAGAATAGCTAACCCTGCTTTTTTCTGGGTTCCTGTTGCATGGAATACTGTTTTCCATCCTTTGACCTTTAATCTATGAGTTTCCTTTTGGGTTAGATGTGTTTATTTTATAAAACATATTGTGGGATCCTGCTTCTTGATCCATTCTGTCAATCTATTTCTTTTTATAGGTGAATTGAGACCATTTATGGATATCACTGATATGTACTGTCTCAACTTTGCCAAGTTATGTTCCAGTTGTTTCTTTCTGCTTTTCCTCTTATTTAATTGCTTTTCCTATCTGGTGGTTTCTTTCTGTTGTTGTTTTGGGGATTGTGGTTATTTTTATCTCTGTCTAGTATGTCTTTCAGTACTCTTTCTAGGGTTAGTTTGGTGGACATGATTTTCTTCAGTTGTTCTTTGTTATGGAAGTATCTTGTTTCTCCGTTAAATTTGAGTGAAAGTTTTGCTGGCTACATTGGTCTGGGTTGAAGGTTGTTTTCTTTCAGGGCTTGAAATACCTCACTCCAAGCTCTTCTTGACTTGAGGGTTTGTGTTGAAAAGTCTGCAGTGATTCTAATGGGCTCTCCTCGATAGGTGAGTTGTGTCTTTTCTCTGACAGCTTTTAGTGTTCTGTTTTTATGCTGTATGTCTGAGATCTTAATTATTATGTGTCTGGGTGTGGATTTATGTTGGTTGTGACTGTTTGGTGTTCTATATGCCTCACTTATCTGCATATCAGTTTCTTTCCCCAGGTTTGGGAAATTTTCTGCTATTATTTCTGTACTTTACATATGTCATTTGCCTGGACTCCTGTAACTTCGCTAATGCCCATTATTCTTATATTGTTGCTCTTGGCATCACCATGAAGCTTCTGGATTGTCATTTCATGTTGCTTTGTTATTTTTAAAAGTTCTATCCTTTCCCAATCACTAACTGTGATTCTGCCTTCAAGGTCCAAAATCCTATCCTCAGCTTCCTTTAGGCGGTGTTGCATGCTTTCAATAGAATTTTTTGTTTCTTGGATGTCTCTTTGAGTTTTTTTCATGAATTCTGCTTGTTTTCTATATTGTTCATTCAAAGTTTTAATCAGATTCCCATGCTCATGTACTTTTTTCTCTAGTTCTTCTTTAGCTGCATTTAACCACTCCTTTACTAATGTTGTTATTTCTATCTTTACATGGGAAAGTACTTCTAATTTGATTTCCTCTATAGCCTGATGGAGTTGCTTTTTTATTTAACTCACTATCTTTTCAGAGATTCCCGGTGTGTTACTTTTGGGGTCCTCTATTTCAATATGTCCTATACTTGCTTCTGGTTGAGACTGCATTTTGCTTTTTCATTTTGTGATATTCATTCTGCCTGGTGTTTTCTATGTGTAGGAGAGGATCACACACACTCTTTTCAGACACACCAAAGTCTTACAGTTAGTTGGAGGTGTATTTACTACTGGCCCTATTTATCCCCTGTACACCTCTATTTTAGGAGTATACTCGCCACACTGATACAGTCAATCCGTTGTATTCCAAGGTTCAAAGTTCACCACCTGGGAGCAAAGTTCCAAATTTTCTCATACTAACTGGAGCCTGCTGATGTCTTCTGATGTTCCCGGTGGCATGGCTGGCCCTGGGGGAAGTTCCAGGCAGCCTACCCCTGAGGCAGGCTTCTGCTGATTTCTGGTCCCAGGGCGGGCCCTCGGTGGTAGTGATATTTCTTTATGTCAGTTGATGCCATTTCTGATATTGCATGTTTGCTGCCCTCAATCTCTTCTGTATTTACCTCTGCTGGACCAATTTTCCCTGGGTTGGGGGCTGGAGGCTTTTTCTTATTTCTCTTGTCATGTTTCTGGTTTCTTTCATACAGGTGTATGGTGGAGGTCACAGCCCCTTTCCTTATTGGTTATGATTTTTCTGTAGTGCACTGGCTAGGGATTTCTGCCCTCTCCAGTTTGTTGTTGGTCACTGAGGTGCAAGCAGGGGTGGCGTAGGCTGGCCCTTCCACTCTGAACCAGTCAACCAGAGGGGGCCTTCACCTCGTTAGTGTATGCTGTGTGGACAGAACTGTTTCAGGACAACTTTGTAGACAATTTTGTCCCTGGCTATTGGGTCCCAGCCAGGGGCATGACCCAGCCCAAGCAGATCCTACCAATCTTCTCTGGGTAGGGAGCAACCAACTGAAGTCACTGCTGTTCCTTGTTCAGGCCCATCCTGCCTAATATCAATATGTTGTCCATTTGGTCACCCCTTTCCTGCAGGAGGGTCAAATTCTGAGCACTCACCGAGGGTTAGTGCAGGTCTTCATGCCGGCTCTGTTCACAATTGGGCTCGCCAACCCCTGACTTCAGTGCAATTGTGTGTCTGGTGGTGAAAGCAATGTGACCATGAATCTGAGTGGCTCCAGCAAGATCACTGCTACCATGAGTTTGACCAGCTCCTTTCCCTTTAGTTTCTTCCTGGGTTGAGAGAATCCATTTCCCTCCATCTGGTCTTCTCCAGGATGCTTTATTCCAGCATCTGAACTGTTTCTCTTGGAGAAGATCCCCATTTTGTTAATCACTGCTCCGCCATCTTTAGCTCCTCCTTAGTAGTTGTCATGTCCTATGTAGGCTAGGAGCAAGTTTCTGGGATCATTCTGGTGTGTTGATGCAACAGCTGAAATCCTGACTCCTTTAAGACTTCACTCTGCTGGCTCAGTTGTCCCTCTGGATGAGGATGGGTTGAAGGCATTAAAGTGATCCAACTTAGCAAATGTCTTCCAACTTCACAACTTAAGTATCTGATGACATACGACATTTCTCTTTACCTATTTACCAATGTTCTTTTAGTCATAAGATATATAGCAACTCTTTAATTAGTTTTCCTACATCGTGAGTGTCACAGCAGTCATGGTGAATTTTCAAAGGGCTGTATATAACACTAAAAAGAATTGCCTACTTTGTGCTGTTTCCATAGAATGCTTTATTGTGCAAAAATCTTAGTCTTCATTAAAGAAAGCACACTGCAAGAAGCCCTGCCACAAAACAAGGTAGACTGTGTGAGACATCTCAACTCTGAATGAACCCTGTGAATAAAAATTAATTTGTAAATGAATGAGAAACCTCTGGCATAGCACACTCTCAGCATTGTGAGAACCAGGGCTGTTTGGTGGAGCTTGGGCCAGATCCCGACAGTTGTTTGCCTTATCACTATGAGAGAAAAGAACGAATCAACACAGCCTCTCAGAAGGCTTCCCCTTGAGAGATGAAAAAATGTGATTGGCAGAGTGAGAAGAAATGCCAACATTGAGAGCAGAACTGGCTCCCCCTTCTAAGACTGAATAATGACCTTGGGATTAGGGTATGAACACAAGAGCTCTGTATTGCTACTCTTGGTGCTAATGGGCAGGCTCTGACCTACTGTAATAATCTTTTACTGCAGGTAACATCTGGAGGAAAGAACAGGAGACAAACCTGCTGACCTCAGCAAGCTGTTTATTGTCAGTCTGCTTGGAAACACTCTATTAGCAGAGTTCTAATCCTACCAAGGTTTTCATACTTTTCAACTCTGGCTAGCCTTTAAAATGTGAGTCCTTCTTGCCATGTAATCATTCCCATACTTGCCTGCAGTCTAATATTACTGTATAGTTTTTCTTGATCACAGTATATACCACTTTCTCATTTCAGAGCCTTTCCTGTGTGCCATGTTGGATGTTCATACCATACTACACAAACTCGGTTATCTTTACTCTTTCTTCTGAATGATCCTTTCTCCCATGTCTTAATTGAATTGGTGTTCTCATTTGAGAACTCACCTTTACCCCAGTCCTTCTTGAGTGGTCACTTTTCATTCATACACATCTCAGGTGCCAAACAGATGGATACCCTCCTAGATCCTGTTGCATTTATAAACCATTCCTAGTCCAGGTTTATAGAGGAAGTTCATCCTGGCCAGCTAAACCAGGCATACCCAACCCATGACCCAAGAGCTACATCTGGCCCTGGAAAATTAGTAATATGTGCCCACAAAATCATAAACTTTTAGTGATTTGTTTCACTATTTTGCTAAGAACTCAGACTGCTAAGTCAGCAGTGGACTGCTGTGGAGGGGAGGTCACAGTGCAGTTCTAACTCAGCCTCTTATGACCACCTCACATGGCAAGTCAAACCAATACCTGTATGTACCAGATGTCATGTGTGTTTGTATAACCTGGTGATTGAAATGCAGCAATTACTGTTAATAATATTGTAACTACCTACATGTATATGTGTCTGTAAGGTAGGTTTTTATTGTTATTAAGCAGTCATGTAAGTTTTCTTAATTATTATACTTGGGCATATTTTGTTATTTTGTAAAATAGTTTCATTAAAATTATTTAATAAATTATATAAATAAAAATAAAATTCAAAATAATTTAATGAATTAAAATATAAAAAATAAAATTTTATTACTTATATAATTAACCATAGTATATATGTGGCTCAAGATCAGTTACTCTTCAACCAGATTGTTAGGGCTTTGCTTTCCTTATTTCTAATAGCTCTAGAAGGTTCTTTCTTGTTTGTTTATTTATTTATTTATTTAGGTCCTTTTTCCTTGTGTGCTCTGGCTGCTCTTTGGCATTTTTGGCCACTTCCTTTTGTTTGTCTCTATGGTCACAGCAGGTTCATAGTTAAAGCACAATGGAGGAGAAGGTCAGAGAATGCTAATGGGACATTTAGCAGCAAGTTGCTCCTGCTTGATTTTTATTAAAAATAAAACTGAATTGACAGGATTGTAAGTAGAGAAAAATGCATCTATAGCAATGCAGATTTAGTCTCAAGTTAGGGTTTTTATGTTAGTCATTGGCAGAGGTAATTGACAGATACAGTTGCCCTCATTCTCACAAAAAATTGCCTTATGAGAGAATCATTATAATGTGAGTCACCAGACACATTTCCTATTGACTTCTTGTGTGACATATAAGATGGATCTTGAATTTACCTACTAAATAAGCAATCAAATGTGTACATTAGAGTTACATTGAAATTTAAATTTGAGATTAAATGGATCATTTGGGTTATATGCTTTTATGGTTATAGTCCAAAAAACTGTCTGTTTACTTACCTAAGAAAATATCACCTCTTGTAAGTAGAGATTTATATATTTTTTCCTTCCCCTCTAAGCATTATGAAAAGTGGAATAGGTTTTTAAGCTCTAAATAAGAGTCCTGAGCCTCACATTCATTAATTGTGTAAATTAAAATATATCACTGAGCTCCTGGCTCTGAATTTTGGCATCTCCAACATGGAGACAAAAGCATACTTCATAGAGTTTTTAGAAGAATTACATTGTAGAATGTAGTATGCAAAATGCAAAGCATTATACATATGTAAGTATGGGTTTTTTTCTAAGCTGTTCTTTTGTGTAATAAAACTGCATGATATTCCATTATATGGAGGAATAAAACATTTAAACTTTTTCTGATATGTCTTATTATAAATACTGCCAAAATAAATAGTTTTATAGATAATCCTTTGCTCATATACATCTTTTATTTTTGTTAAAAATGTTAGTTTACTGCAAGCATTGTTGTGGTTCAGTAGCATGTAGAAATTAAGTGAACCTTCATCTTACTCTTAAAAATTCATAAACTAATGCTAATTCTACCTTTTAGTTTCTGATTTTTACATTACAATATTTTTTTCACTTAGAAAAATGCCTTATTCACCATTTTATCTCCAGCCTAATGAGCAAATGATTTTCACTCTTACTATTGGGTTTGCTTTTTGCATGATTTTTTTCTCATTATAATATTCTTGTTAATGTCATTTTCATTTATTTTTATTTTTCATTTAGAGTATTCTTTTCACCCAAACATGACTTGGGAAATACAGATAATTAAATTAGAACCAGTCTGTGCAAAAGTCCTATATGTTTTGTTTCTCAATTCTCTTCTAAGAATTCATAGCACAGAACTCATATAAAAGTTTAATTCTCTCATAATTATTGAGAAACTTTTTAAAAATTTAATTTAATTTATTTTTTATTTTTAAAGAGGGCAAATTAAATATAACAAAACAGAACAAAACAGATCATACGATAACAATGTAAGAGACACAGATTTCAAAACAAGACAACTGGAGATCTTCACTGGCTATCATATTGTCTCTTCTTTTCTTCCAAATAGTTGTCCATATCTTCACATCCAGTGAATTTATACAAAACAAAATAGGATAAAACTGATTAGAACAGGATGATGAAGGCATTTTAGGTCTTCAAGACCAGACAGTAGGGAAGTCAACAATGGCTGCCATAATGTTTCTCGTTCTCTTCAAAATAGCTGTCCATACCTGTATGTTGAAATTAAACAAAACAAGAGACTAAAATTACTCTGAACAAAGAATAATAGCATTGCTTGATTTCACTTCATGATGCTATGGAATCAGCACTGGATACTTTAGTGTCTCTTTTTCTTCAAAGTAGCTGTTCATTCCATCATGCATTATATTGTTGATTCTCATAAAACTTTTTAGAAGTTCTATGCATGTGTGAGTCTCTACATGTATACCTATCCTTTCTGTATTAGAGGGAAAAATAAAACCAATCAAGACAAAACAAAACAAATTCCTAGAAAAACACAAAATGAAAGAGACATATAAACAATAGCAAAGAGCCCAGAACACTGACAAAATAGGCCTTCAAAACAAGGTGGTATGAGCATATCTAGGGTTGTTATTTTACCTAATGTTTTTCAAGAGTTCTTCAGATCACTATACAATAATATGCACAATTGTTCCAATCCTATGAATGTTTACTATTTTGTTCCAAGAACTTATAGAGTTTGTAGCATAATCATCTTATCTATCCTAAGTGTGTTTATATAATTTTAGACATTTTTTCTTTTCACTTCCTCTTTCTTTTTCCACATTTTCCCTGAGATATTATTTTTTGCTCTTTAAGCAGATTATTATCCTTTCACTATAATTATTGAGTTTTTTGTATTTTATGTACTCTTACCATTTCTTACACTAGGGAGACTATACAGTATTTATGCATGTGAGTTTGATTTATTTCACTTATGAGTATGGTCTTGAGTTGCATCCATTTACTTATAAATATCTCAATGTTTTCATTCTCTATAGCAGAGTAGTACTTCATTGTATAAAAATACCACATCTTTTTTGTCTATTTCTCAGTTGATGGACATTTAGGTTGTTCCCAAGATCTGGTTATTACAAATTGTGCTGCTATAAACATGTGTGCACATATATCACTGTGATACTATGTTTTCAGTTCTTCTGGGAATATGCCCAGGAGTGGAATAGCTGAGTCAAATCGGACTTCCAATCCCAGCTTTTGAGGAACCTCCAGATTGATTTCTACAGTGATTTCACCAGTCTGAATTCCCACCAACAGTGCAGAAGAGTTCCTCCCCCCACCCCCGCAGCTTTCCAGCATTTGTTCTTGGTAGTTTTCTATATCCTGGCTATTCTTTCTGGAGTGAGATGGAACCTCAGTGTTGTTTTAATTTGCATTTATCTAATAACCAATGATGCTGAACATTTTTTCGTGTATTTATTTGCCATTTGTATTTCTTCATCTGAGAACTATGTATTCATTTCAGATGTCTATTTTTGGAATGGGTCTTTGAATTTTGGGGATCTGATTTTTAAAAATTCTTTATATGGTCTGGACAGAAGTCTTTTGTCTGAGGGACAGTTCACTAAGATTTTTTTCCCAGTTTGTGGGTTTTATTTTCACTATGCTGGAGATTTCTTTTGACATGCAAAAACTCTTTAATAGAATGCAATCCCAGTTACTGATTCTGTGAAGTATTTCACGTGCGGTTTGATTCTTGTTCATGAATTCTCTACCTACCACATGTCTTCAAGATTTCTACCTACTTTGTATTCCAACAAATTTAGTGTTTCTGTTTTAATATTTATATCTTTGATTCATTTAGACTTTAGTTTAGAACATGGTGATAGGCATGGATCTAGTTTTAGTTTTTGGCATATGGAGAGCCAATTTTTCCAGCACCAGTTATTGAAGAGACTATCTTTCTTCCAGTGCACATGTTTGACCCCTTTATGAAAGGTGGCTGAGTGTGTTAGTAGTTGTAGTTGTATCTTCTAATCTATTCCATTAATCTTCAGGTCTGTTTTTATTTCAGTACCATGCTGATTTTTTTTATAGTAGTTTTGTAGTGTAACATCAAGTCAGGGATTGTGATTCCTCCTGCCTTTGCCTTTGCTGCTTAGAATTGCCTTTGCTATTCTGGGTCTCTTCTGGTTCCAGATGAATTTTAGGAATGGTTTCTCTAGATCTGTGAGCTATGCTATTGGTATTTTGATTGGGATTGCATTGTCTGTATAACAATTTTGGGAGAATGGCCATTTTCACGATGTTTGTTCTTCCTATCCATGAACAAGGGATGTCTTTCCATTTTCCAAGGTCCTCTTTGATTTCTTTTTTTCAGGGTATTATCATTTTCCCTGAATAGATCTTTTGCTTCTTTTGTTAGATTAATTCCCAAGTATTTCATTTTGTTGGATACTATTGTAAGGGGTGTGGCTTCTATTATTTATTTCTCAGTGGTTTTGTTGTTAGTGTATAGGAATGTATGGATTTTTGAGTGTTGACTTTGTACCCACCTACATTAATGAGTTTATTTATTATATCTAGGGGTCTTTCAATGGAGTTTTGGGGGTCTTCTATGTAGAGTATCATGTCATCTGCAAATAATGATAATTTAACTTCTTCTTTTCCTATCCTTACTCCTTTTCTCTCTCTTGTCTAATTTCTCTAACTGTATTTCCAGCACTATATTGAATAGGAGTCATGACTATGGACATCCTTGTCTTGTTCCTGATTTTAGAGTAAAGGCTTTCAGTTTTTGGCCATTTAATATGATGCTGGCTGTTGGGTTGTCATAGATGGCTGTTATCATATTGAGGTAAAGACCATCTATTCCAGTTTCCTGTAAGGTTTTTATCATGAATAAGTGTTGGACCTTATCAAAAGCTTTTTCTGCATCTATAGAAATGATCATGCATTTCTTATTTTTGGCTGTATTGATATGGTGGATTACATTTATTGATTTGCATATGTTGAACCATCCCTGCATTCCTGGGATGAATCTCACTTGACCATGGTGTATAATCCTCTTGATGATTTGCTGCATTCTCTTTGCCAAAATTTTATTGATAATTTTTGCATTTATGTTCATTAAGGAGATTGGCCTGTAGTTCTGTTTTCTGGTTGGGTCTTTCTCAGGTTTTGGTATTAGAGTAATGTTTGCTTTCAGGAATGCATTAGAGAGAATTGTTTCCCTTTCAATTTCTTTGAAGAGTCTGTGGAGTGTTGACATTAAATCTTTGAATTTCTTATAGAAATTGGCAATGAACCCATCTGGACCTGGGCTTTTATTTGTTGGTAGGGATTTAATTACATTTTCAGTTTCATTAATTGAAATTGGGTTATTCAGCAGTTTTACATCTTCTTGACCCAGCTTTGGTAATTCATGTTTCTAGGAATTAGTCCTTTTCTTCTGTGTTATCAAGCCTATGAGAGTAGAGGCTTTCGAAATAAGTACTGATGATCTTCTGTATTTCCACAGCGTCTGTAGTGATTTCACCCATTTCATTCCTTATTGCATGAATTTGAGTTTTTTCTTTCTTTTTTTAATACAGTTGGCTAGAGCCTGCCAATTTTATTTATTCTTTAAAAGAATCAACTTTTTGATTCACTGATTCTTTGTATTGTTTTCTTAGTCTCTATTGCATTGATTTCTGCTCTGACTTTTATAATTTCCTCCCTTCTTTTGGCTTTGGGCTTGACTGGCTCTTCTTTTTCTAGATGTTTGAAGCTTAGCATCAGCTTGTTTATTTGCATTTGTTCTGTTCTCCTGATGTGGGAGTGCACCACAATAAATTTTCCTCTGATGACTGCTTTCATTGTGTTCCATAGGTTCTGTAAGTTATATGTATATTTTCATTTGCTTGTATATATTGTTTAATTTCTTCTTGAATTTCCTCTGTGACCCACTGATTGCTCAAGAGTGTATTATTCAATTTCCATGCATTTGTGGGATTTTTGCAGTTTCTTCTGTCATTAATTTCTAGTTTCATGGCACTATGATCCAATAATATGCATGGGATAATTTCAATTCTTTTGCATTTACTTAAGTATGTTCTGTGGGCTAGTATATGGTCTATTTTAGAGAACATTCCATGTGCTACCGAGAAAAATGTATATTCTGATGTTGTTAGGTGGAACACTCTGTATACATCTACTAAGTCCATTTGTTCACAGGTGAGATTCAATTCTGTTATTTCTGTGCTGATTTTCTGTCTAGTTGATCTTTTCTCTTTGTGTCAATGGCATGTTAAGGTCTCTTGTTATAATTGTGTTATTGCTTATTTGATTTTTCATTTCTGTTAATATTTTTTTGTATAGCTGGATGCTCCCAAAGTTGTTGCATATATATTAAGATTGTTATCTCTTTCTCTTGAAGTTTTCCCCTAACAAGTATGTAGTAGCCTTTTTTATCTCTTTGGATAATTCTTGGTTTGAAGTTCATATTGTCTGAAAACAGAATAGCTACTCCTGCTTTTTTTTGGGATCCTGTTACATGAAGTATTGTTTTCCATCCTTTGACTTTTCCTTTTGGGTTTCTTGTATACAGCATATGGTTGGATATTGTTTCTTGATCTATTCTGCCAGTTTGTTTCTTTTATTTGGTGAATTGAGGCCATTTACATGAATGATTATAACTGATATATATTGGTTTACTTTTGACATGTTATCTTTCTGCTGTTAATTTTTTTACCTTTCCACTCTGTTTAATTGTTTGCCTTGCTTACTGGTTTTTTTCCTATGTCTGTCTAGAATGTCTTTCAGTATTCTTTGTGGGGTTGGTTTGGTGGCCATGAAGTTCTTCAGCTGTTCTTTGTCATGTAAGTATCTTATTTCTCCATCCACTTTGAAGGACAGTTTTGCAGGGTACATCAGTTTGAGTTGGAAGTTATTTTCCTTTAGGATATGAAATACTTCACTCCATGCTCTTCTTGACTTCATTATTTGTGTTGAGAAGTCTTCTGTGATTCTGATAGGCTTTCCTTTATAGGTGATCTGTCTCTTCTCTCTAGCAGCTTTTAATAATCTGTTCTTGTATTAGATTTCTGGATGCTGATTATTATATTTCTGAGTGTAGTTTTATTTTGGTTATGGTTATTTGGAGTTCTATATGCTTTACTGATCTGGATGTCATTTTCCATTCTGATGTTTGGGAAATTTTCAGCTATTACTTCTGTAAATAGCCTCCTTATATCCTTTATATTGTCACCTTCCTTTTCATTTATACGAATCAATCATATGTTGTTTTTCTTTGCATCATCTTGCAGTTGTTGAGTTGTTATTTCCTGGTTCCTTGTTGTTTTTAAAAGATCTTCCCTTTCCTGTTCACTAGCTGCAATCTTGTCTTCAAGGTCTGAAATTCTATCTTAACTTTCATTGAGGCAGTTTTGTCATCTCTTGATGGAATTTGTGATTTCCTGTATATGTCTTTGAATCTTCTTCATGTATTCTGTTTGTTTCTTATATTCATCATTCAGTTTATATATTTTTGCATTTTCCTCTAATTTTTAATTATGTCTTCTTTAGATGTGTTCAGCATTTCTTTCATTATCCTTGTCATTTCTTCTCTTACCTGGGAGACTATTTCTGATTTGAGTTCTTTTATAGCTTTCCGGAGTTGTTTCTTTACTTCAGTTGATATCATTTCAGGCATTTCAGGTGTATGGCTTATATTTTCTTCTGTGTCCATGTCTCCTTTGAGATTGAATTTTGCTTTTTTGTTTTGTCATTTTCCTATGTTTCTGTGTTTTGAGTGATGTTTCAAGGCTTCCCTCATCTACTGAGAATCACCTGGCCCACTTTTGGCTCCTGGGGCAGTCAACAGGCAACAGTTAGCCACTTTGAATTCACTAGGCATGGCCCAGTTAGGCCTGTGGGCATTCCCGTGTGACCTCTTGTGATTTCAGATGTGGGGTGTGGTCTTACCATCTTGGAGAGATGTTCCAAAGTTTCCCTGTATGCTGGGTTTCAACCCAGGCATGCTCCGGGCCTGAGACTCAATTCTGGCCCCAGCCAGCTGCTTATAGTTCTCTGGGCATGGCCCAGTTAGACCTGCTTGGGCCTCCTGTGCTGTCAGCAGGTGATTTCAAACTTGGGGCATGGTCTTAGTGCCTGGAAGCAAAGTTCCAAGGCATCCCTTTGTGCTGGGTGTCCACCCATGCACACTCTGGGCCTGGGACTCAACTCAGGCTCCTACCAGCTGCCAAGAAACTTTTTTTGTCTTTTTGAGACAAGGTCTCACTATAAAGTTCAGACTGGTCTTGAGCTCACTTTGTAGCTCAGGCTGGTTTCAAACTCACAATGATCCTCCTGCCTCAGCCTCCCAAATGCTGGGATTATAAGCATGTGCCACCATGCCCAGCTGAGAAAATTTTGATACAGATTCCAAAATTCTATTTAAAAATGTTTGTGAAAGTATATGCTTAGAAAGGCAGCATTATGTTTTCATTTATCATTTTAAAATTTTATTAATACATGTTTTGATACATAATAATTACATGCATGGTTGGACATTAATACATTGCTTGATACATTTTATTCTTTTTACAACCCCTTCACCTTCCTCAACCCCCCTCCATCCATATCTTGGTCACATTACAATTTGAAAAAGATCTATTTCCTTGCTTCTAATTATCTAACTTTCATTCTAATATTTATTTATATTTCAGGTTTCTCATAAAAGAGAAACCATACAATATTTAAGCTCATGTGTCTGATTTATTTAATTTAATATACTGTCTCAAGTTGTATCCACTTTCCTACAAATGACTCACTCATTCTTCTTTATGGTGGAGTAGCACTCCATTGTGTATAAATGCCACATTTCTTTATCCACTTGGTTGCTGATGGACATATAGGCTACTTCTAAGATTTAGCTATTATGTTGCTATAAATATCAAAATTCATTTATCACTGTAATATTATGTCTTTAACTCAGGAAGATACTTTGAAGGGGAATAGCCAGGAGGGATGAAATTTCTAGTTTTAGTTTTTGAGTAATCTCCATACTGATTTCCAAAATGATTGTACTAATTTACTTTCCCACCAACAAGGTAGAAGACTTCTTTTATTCATCACAGCCTTGGTAGTGTTTGTTATATTTGATTTCATGATGATTGCCAATCTTACTGGAGTAAGATGGGATCTCCATGTTGTTTGAATTTGCATTTCTCTAATGGCCAAAGACATGAACATTTTTGCATGTATTTATTAGTCATTCTTCTGAAAACTCTCTATTCATTTCAGTTGCTCAATTTTGGTTGGCATTTTCATTTGGGGGATCTATTTTTTGATTTCTTTATATACTGCTGATATTAGTCCTCAATCTAAGATGTGGATAGAAATTTTTTTTAAACCACATTATACATTGATTCTTCACTGTGTTGGTTATTTCCTTTGCTGTGTCAGGCAAACATGATAATCACAACACTACCAAGACTGTTTGCTTTGCTGTGCAGAAGCTTTTTAATCTCATTTGATCCCATTTGTAGATGATATTATTTCTTGTGCAGTAAGGTTTCTGTTCAACAATTCCTGGCCTATGATCATTACTTTAAGAGTTTTTCCTGTTTTATCTTCCATCAGTTAAATGTTTCTGTTTTAATATTTAGATCATTGATCCATTTTGATTTAAGCCAGTACAGATATAAGTATAGATTCAAACTATTTCCATGTGGCTATGTAGTTTTCCCAGCATTACTTGCTAAAGAAATTATCTTTCCCCCAGCATTTATTTTTGGCCCATTTGTCAAAGATAGGGTGGCTAAATGTGTCTTGAATTGTTTCTGCATCCTCTGTTTTGTTCCACTGAGCCACATGTCTGTTTTTGTGTAAGTACCATGCTATTTTTTTTCCACTACTTATTTTTGTAATGTAAATTGAATTCTGAGGTTGTAATACTTCCTGCTTCACTCTTGCTACCAAGGTGGTTTTGCTACTCTGGATCTCTTCTGGTTCCATATGAATTTTAGGATTGTTTTCTCTACATCTGTGCAAAATATTATTGGTATTTTGTGATTGGATTGAATCTGTATACTAGTTTTGGATGTAAGTTCATTTGATGATATTGGTTCTGTTTTCCAGAGATGGTATATTTTTCCATTTTCTGATATCTTGTTTAATCTCCTTTTTTCAGAACACTGTAGTTTTCATTGTAGAGGTCTATTACTTTCTTTGTTAGATTAATTCCTAAGTATTTAATTTGTCTTGATGCTATTGTTTTTTAAAATTTCTATTTTGATACAAGCAAAAAGAGGATAAATACAATACAGAATTTCAAAACAAAATAGGAAATTAACACTTGTTAATATACTGCATATTGTTATCTTAAAAGTAGTTGTTCAGATTAGAAGATTTAGGCATGAAAAAATGATCAAATAGTCAATGAGAACACAAAATGTTCTTTTTGATGAACAATTAGTGGTGTAGTTATCTATCTTGTACATACATATATATATATATATATATATGTATATATAAATGTATACATATAATCTTTTACCTTCTTTTCTTCTTTCCCCATCCTAGTTTTGATGCTATTGTTAAGCATTGTTTTCCTAATTTCTTCATCAGTGACTTGATTGTCATTATAAAAGAGAGCTGTTGTTTTTGGGTGTTACTTTTGTATCCTGCTACATTGCTGAATTTGCTGAATTTGGTTATTAATTTTAGGAGTCTTTTGGTGGAGCTTTTTGTATTTACTTTGTAAAGGATCGTGTCATCTGCAAGTAGTGTTAATCTGACTTCCTCCTTTCCTATGCATATTGCTTTCCCTTTTATTTCTTTCACCTGCTTGATTGCACTGGGTAATATTTCAAGCCTTCTGTTGAACAGGAGTGGTGATAGTGGATAGTGGTGATAGTGAATATCCTTCTCTTGTTTCTAATCTTAACATAGGTTTTCCTTACTAAATATGATGTTCATAATAAATTTGTCATAATCTTTTTTAAAATCAGATTGACATGAAGTCCTTCTATACTTATTTTTCTCTGTTTTTTTTAATCATGAATGAATGTTGAATTTTTCTGCATTTATTGATATGATCATGTGATTTATTTATTCGTTTGTATTTTTCGTTTGTAGTTTGGGCTGGACTTGAACTCACTTTGTAGCCTAAGGTGGCCTCAAACTTGCAGCAATCCTCTTGCCTCAGCCTCCCAAGTGCTGGGATTAGAGGAATATGCCACCATTCCCAGCCTGATTGTGTGATTTATGTCCTTGTTTCTGGGGTGTATTACCTTTTTTGTTTTACATATGTTCAACTGATTCTTGCTTCCCTGAGATAAAACTTATTTTGCCATCAAGTATTATCTTTTTAATAATTTATTGCAATTTGTTTGCCAGTATCTTGATGATTTTTGTATGTGTATTTCATCACAGAGACTGGTCTATAGTTTTCTTTTTGAGTTGGGTCCTTGTCTCTTTTTAGAACCAGAACAATCCTAGTTTCCAGGAATGAGTTTGCACTACACCTCCCCTTCCAGTTTCATTAAATATTTTGAATGGTTGGGCTTCATAGTATCGGTGAAGTTACTGGAGAACACAGCAGTGAATCCATCACGTTCCAGTCTTTCCTTTGTTGGTAGCTTTTTATTAGTGTCTGAATTTTGTTGTCTGTTATTAGAGTTTTTAGTTTTTACATCTTCTTGTCTCGGTTGTGGTAATTCATATGTGTCTAGGAAACTTTTCATTTCTTTAAGATTCTTCATTTTGTTGGAGAATGTCTTTCATAGTAGTTACTAATGATTAGTGGACTTCAGTGATGTTTATTGTGATTTCACCTTTTTCATTTCTAATTGCATAGATATGGGTCTTCCTTGTTTTGGTAAAGTTGGCTAAGCTTTTGTCTATTTCTTTCTTGTTTTCTTCTGTGACTCATTAAATGTTTAGTGGAGTGTTATTTAATATCCAGGTATTTGTAAAATTTCTGTAGTTTCTCTGCAGTTGATTTCTAGTTTCAGTGTGCTGTGATTTTGTTGGGCACCACAAATTCACAATGGTTCACTTTGCATAATTCCCTAAGGTATTAAATGGAGGTTTGGGATTATTGGTACCACCCATTTGAGATTTCCCATTGAAATCTCTCTTCTTCACATAAAACCATCTATAACCTCTTGCATCATCCCAGGATTATACTTCAGGACAAGATTCTTTTTAGCACAATATCATCTCTGCCCTCTTGAGGCATCCCAGGATTATATTTACCCATTGAGTCTTAGCCTTCTGAGTCTTCCACCAAATTGGAATCATTCATTAGCCCCACCTATCACTATATGTACCCAATAAATAGTGGCTGTTTTGGAGTATTGAGAAGACACATCTAGAAACATCGACTTCCCAGCCATTCATGTATTACTAAACTTGTCTGTTTTTTCTCTTCTCAGCATACCTTTAACATAGACAATCAGGGCTCTTGGCCAGGTCCCTGATATGATCTGATAGTGTAGTTGGGATGATTTTGAGTCTTTTGTATTTATTAAAGCAGGCTCTATGGATGGGTGTATAATTCATTGTGGAGAATGTTCCATGTGCTGATGAGAAGAATGTGTATTCTATTCTAGTATAGAGGTTATAGGTATTCACACTGTTGTAGATAGCTATTGAGTCCATTTGTATGAAGGTGTGGTTCAGCTCTGCTATTTCTTTCTTTCATTTTTTTTTGGTACCGGGGATCGAACTAATGACCTCAAGCTTGCCAGCCAGGCGCTTATGCTGCCTAAATCCCTGGTCCAGCTCTATTATTTCTTTGTTCATTTTTTGTTTAGGTGGTTTATTTGTGAAAGTGGGGTATTGAAGTCACCTAGTATGATTATGTTAGTGTTTATTTTATGAAATTAGGTGCACCAATATTTAGAGCAATATATTTATAATCATTATTTCTTCCTGTTGTTTTCTCCTTAACTAATATGTAATGACTTTCTTTACCACTTCTGATGAGTTTTAATTTGAAATTTATCTTGTCTGAGAATGAAACTACCATCTTTTATTTTTTTTTTCCTTTCTGGGCCCTAGTACAAAGAATATTGTTTTTCATCTTTAACTTTTTAGTCTGTGATTTTCTTTTTAGATTGGATAAGTCTGTTGAATACTGTAGACTGTTGAGTTTTGTTTTTTGATACAGTCAGCCAATCTGTACGTTTTCTTGGGGATTTTAGGCCATTTATGTTGACAGTAATTACTGAAATATATTATTCTTGGTATGGAGTTCTTTTTCTGGGTTTGGTATTCATGAATTTCTTAAGTACTCCTTTCATGGCTATTTTTCAAGTGATGTTGTTTACTACTTCAACATACTTAATTTGGTCAGACTCTGTCACTGTGTTGTAAAGAGATAATTTTTACTCATTATAGTAGCATCAAGAGGTCCAATCATAAATCAATCATAAACTTTAAAACTTGTTTTGATAATTTTATCTTTTGTCAATACTCCTTATAGATTATATTACTGTATATTTCTACTTTGGTTTGTTTCTGCTAGTACCTCTTACACAGCCATCTTCTCTCTTATTTTTTCTAAAAAGAGCTAACATGCAAATAAATTAACTTCCTTCAGAGCACAGCTTTTGTTTCTTTTCTTAGATTATTTTTCAATAACGGATAATCAGTGTTTTGATTTTTTGTTTGGTGCTTTTTTTAAATCATGAAAACATTAAATTATATAGAAAATTTGAAAGAGTAACACAATATATGTTTTACCTAGATTCTATAATTGTCAACATTTTGCCATTCCTCTCTACATATTTCTATCTACCTACCTACCTTTCTCAAGTATTTGAATATAGTTTCCCAGCAACATGACATTTTAACCTCAAATATTTCAGCATCTCCTAAGAATGACATGTTTTTAAATTACCACAGTAATACTGTCATGGCTAGGAAAATTTGTAGTAATCTCATAATATTCTCTACTAAAAGCTTTTAATAGGCTTTATCAAAGTTTTTCTCTCAAAATACCTTTATACTAGGATCTAAGCAGGATTAAGCATCATATTTGATTATTATGCTTCTTTGTTTTATTAATCTAAAATTTCTTTCCCTAGGACACTGACTTTTAAGTAAAAAGCAGTTGTAGAATCACATATATTCTAAAATGTCTCTGTCTTTATCAATAAATATTTTTTGCAAGAACACTACTTCATATTTATATCCTGTCAGGTAGCATAAAAGTCATGTGTTCCAACACTAAGATACAAACTTTGATTTTGTTAGTAGTTTAGGGTGTCTAGTGCTGCATATAATGCTGGATATAATGAATACCTCCATTATAAAGGTACATGTTTCTTATTACAATTAATAAACAATTTGTGGAACTGCACCACAAACTAGTGGTGTTACCCCTGTATCTTGTATTCCAATAATCTTGTAATGGTTTTAGCATTTATTGAATAAGTTATTATATTGAGAGTTGGAAAGATGATTTTATAATTCTATCATCCCTTTTATATTTATTAGCTGGAATTTTTCTCTAAAAAGAGTTTCTCACTGTCTCCTGCAACCCCACATCTTTATGCAAATACGGATTTTTGTCCTTTCTAATATGTTTAGGTGCAGTCAACATGCATTTTGATGCTCATGCTATCCCCAAGTGGCCGGTATGAAGTGCCTTCAAAGGAGCTCTGTATACCACTGACAAGACCCCCATGGGCCTCTGAAAGCTTCCTTGCTTTTAGCTTCTGCACGTCTCATATTACAGAGCTGGTGTTAGCTATTCTGTCAAGGAACTATGGCTCCTTTTAGTATTGAATGATATTTAGAAACCAGAATTTGGGTTAGTACATTTTTTTTATGTGGGGGAAGGATCCTGGTTCTGGTTTAAAAAAAAGTTGTCATTCAGGTTCAATATTTATTGTTATTACTAGTTTTCATCTTTTGCTAGATATTTTAATGGAATTGTGAGAGTCTGGGTGGAAATTGGTCAGAAATCTATACTGATTGTGATTTTATCCATGATAAATTATTCTATATTAATTGCAATAGTTTGGCACACTTGGTAAGGTTCACTTGGGAAGGTTGGGAAGACATTCTGGAAAGATCCAGCTGCACAAGGATTCTAGGTCTCAAACATGTCAGGAAAAATGATGAAAAAGCTCATTGTCTGCCTGCATTTATCTCTAAAATGCAATATCCAGTATTTATATCAATTGAGGGGGTTGATATTAATGAAACTGAAGCTGAAAACAGAAATGGTAAATCACTTCTAAAGCTAGAAACTTCTAAGTGTTTGTCAATTGGCAAACAAGTTGCAGAGGAGACTGTAATTACAAAACATTGTAAAATTTCTAAAACAATCAATAACTAAAACCCCAGCTATGTGTTGTAGAGGTTTGTTTGGTTTTGGACCTGATTTTATGGCCATTTAATTTTTGTTTGTGAGCAAAACTACAGAAAAGAACAGACCAGACCAGACCAGACCAGACCAGATCAGACCAGACAAAAACAGAACAGAACAAAACAAAACAAAACAAAACAAAAGCTACATGAGGGTCTGGGAAGAAACACAAAGTACTGTATTAAAATGATCATATCTCATATTTAGAAATTTACTTACATATGAATATGCATTTATGGATAAAGTGGTGCAAGAAAGAATGGTCACCAAAATACTAATAATTATTATCTCCAGATGGTGGTTTTCAGATGACTTTTCTTTTGGAACAATTTTATGTATTGTTCCACTTTTTTATAACTTACTATTTTTATAATCATGAAGAGCCATTTTTATTTTAAAACTTCATTCCTAATTCTGCAATGTGAAAAGTACTAAAACTGGGATGGAAAGGCAAACAACTAGTTGGTGATATTTGGTATTATATTTTTACAGCATATAGACTCTTTAGTAATACAAAGAGCTTTTAATTAAACCAGCAAGAAAAAAACTGAAAACTTCAATATAATTTAGGCAAAGAGCATGAATAGGTGGTTTAGGAAAAAGATACAAATGGAAAATATATGAAATAATGCTTATCTTTTATTATATTAAATTAAAATTAGATTTTATGCTTTAACTCATTAGTTTGTAAAAATTAAAAGGTTTGAAAATATTGACCATATTTGAGGATACAGGAAAATACTCCATAAAAATATAAAATTGATGTGACTTTTTAGGAGCTACAATATCTTAAAACATTTGAATGCAAATTTCACATAGCATTTGTACATCTAGAATTTTATCTTACAAAAATAGTTGAATGAATTAAAAAGATAGCAGTATAAGGGTACTTTTTATAAAATTTTGTGTATATATCAGTAAAATAATCAAGTTAGAAAGAACCTGTGTAACTCACATATCTCTCAACATGGCATTGACTGAACTATGCATATTCAAAAATTGAATTTTATATAGTAAATGAAAAATGAGACTGATTTCTGCAGACTAATGTGGAACGATTTCCCTGATGTGTTATTAACTGAAAAAGTAAATTTCAGGCTTGCTTTTATGCATGTAGGATCATATGATGCATGCTATGAGGCAGAAAAAATATATATTTGTATCTGAACAGACAACTTCTGGAGACAGCTTCTCGTTTAAAAACTAGTCAGTGAACTCCAATAAGCTCATCACCCAGGTTCTGCCTGCAATTCATGTTTTTGTTCTAATCACTTTATCCCTTTATTTTAAAAAAGCAAAGATGAGTCATTTTTACAATATAACAAATACTTTAAAACATCATGCTGCACATGATAAATGCATACAATCTGTCAACTAAGAAAATTTAAAAAATAGTTTGCCAAGATAGGGTGCATTAGAATAATGCAATGGTGAAAACAAACAAACAAAACACTGCAAAGATCCTCAGAAAGAGATAAGTAAATACTATCATGTGCTAAATGTCAGCAGCTGTCAGGAGGACAAAGTTGGTTGTGACAATCTGTCTGAAAGCAAAGTAAAGGAGGCCCTGTGCCATGGGAGAGTCTGCCCTTCCTCAAGCCTGCCATCCAGGGCAGAACAATCCCAGGACAGGTAGTGTTTCGGCTCACATAAAAGTTTGTACTTGCTGCACACACCCTGGTCCCCAGTTGCCTAGGTCCCTGCTCAGGGTGCTTTAATGTGTGTTAATTACTAGGGAAATTTGCTGAAGCCCATTTGATCCTCCTTATCTATGTGTCAATAGATGGAAAAGATCCTCCCCAAAGTATTGCCAAGCAGTTTAGATTTGCGTGAGCACTAGAGAGGCCCTTTTTTAAAAATCAAACTTCTTAGTTATTTAACACTGTGCCCTTTCTGTTCCTAAATCTTGAGTCAATAGAAAGGAGCTAGGGTCCAAATATCTGATTTTTCATTCTGAAATCTGAATCTTTAACAAGCACCCCAGGTGATTTCATTGCATGGCAGTGTTGCAAAATATTGTCCTTTTCTAAAGCTACTGTGTGGCCTTTTAGCTTCCATGAAGACCTTTCTGCTCTGAGGCTGCAGCATTGCTTTACTAAGAATGCTTTTCTTCCCTGATAATGTGCATGCTCTTCTGAATGAGCTTAATTACTAAGATCCACTGTGTGTTGTAGGTAAATTGCCTCCCTTCAGGGTTATAAACTAGTCTGGACCGGCGTGGACCCTGGAGAGGAGATGATTATTCCTTTTAACCTTCTCATGGCTTTATTTGACACCAGTGCTCCAGCTCTCTGTAAATCTTTGGATGTAAATCTTTGGATCTGATACTATCTTTTTTACTTTCTGACCTACTACTTACAGATATATGTGGTTGAATTGTTACTTTTCTAAGGGAGAAAAGTGCCCCAATGTCCTTTGCTGGTGTTTTTCTTTGGCAGTCTCCCTGGTGTTATCACACAGCGTTGAAGTTCTCATCAGTTTCTGGTGGATTTTGTGGAATGTCATGGTAGGACTGCAGCTGTTACATTTTCCACTTAGAACAGGTTTTCTTCCCCTGAAGGATTAACAGTGCGGCAAATTATTTGCAGTTGCTTCTACCCCACCTCTGACAGTTCTCTAACCTCCTGAGAACAAACAATTTCAGGGTTTCTCATTCCTTCTGAGTGATAGTTGTGAGTTCTTCCTTATCAGTTCTTTTTACCTTATCTTTTCCATCTCAGCCTTTCAATGTGAACCAAGGAATTTGCTAGCTAACAGGAAACATGCTGCATCATGTAATGAGTAACTTAATTTTTCTTACTTCATTAGTGCATATTAGTAATAAAGAATCTTGAGATTCAGTCTGGTTGGTTGCTACATGCATATAACATATTTTGATTATTTTCATCTCTATTACCTGTTTTCCTTTCCTCTTCTCCCTCCCTTTCCTTCTCTCTTATTGATTTTTTAAAAATATGATAAACATTTCTTGAGTTCTTTCTGTGTATGAGGTGTTGTGCTAATATAAGAGATAAAGGAAAAGTCACAGTGAAGTCTACAACCTCGTCAAGTCCAGCTAACACCCCATTGACACCCCATTTGACAAAACAGCATTTTGACACCCCATTTGACAAAACAGCACCAGCTAAGACTGGGAAATTAATTTGTGGAGTGGAGGCTCTTCAGGCATGGTGAGAAATAAAAGGTGCTGCTGTTGGAAATCTGAAAACACATTCAATGGGAACTTGTCTTGATTGATTCTTTGATTAATAAGATTGGCAAGCATGTTGCTGTAGTGTAAAAAACACATAGTATAAAATGTTTCTGTCCTATTTTAGGGTCAGATTGATCAAGGAAGTGTGGGAAGAGGTGGTAAACAAAAGCCAATAAAAGGAAAAGGGAAAAAATGGATATGTAGATGGTCACCAAGCAAGAAGTATCAACAAAAACAAAGATATACAGAGAAAAATTGACAGATGTATCTTCTAAGGGCCTAGAATAGTGCCTGGCACATAGTAGGTGCTTATGAAATATTAGAAAGCTAAAGACAAATAGAGGAATGCATTGATGCAAAAAGCAATAAAAATATTAAGAGTCAACTAATGCCTATAGAAATACACATACATAAAAGAATCACATTGAAAAGAACAGAGAAACAAAGGAGTCAGGGAGGCTTGAGTGTGCCAAGTTCTACTAAGCAAATGATTCTTTGTACTATATCTTAGATACTGTGCTGGATATGTGAGGCTGGGGAAAGTAACCTATGGAGTGTGTGTGTGTGTGTTCGAACTGCCACATGATAGGCAAGTACTCTGTCACTTGGCTATATCTCCAGTCCTTATTAATGGTTTAGCTCCTGGTGCAAGAGATTTTCCTGCCTCAGTCTGCTGAGTGGCTGGGACTCTAGCCATATACCACCATGTCTGGGAAAAATACGGGTTTTGAAAGGAAATGGAATTTAATACAGTGTGGTAAAATGTTAAAGCCAGTGAATTATGTAGTGAGTATATGACATTTTTGCTTACTAGTTTCTACCTGTAGTTGTATGTTTGAAATTTTATATAAGAATTTAAATATAAAGTGATTAATAAGTGAGGATGTGTAGGTGCATCCTCCTTACCCCATCAAGTCACTAGAATTAGAAATTCAAGACATGGAAACAAATTGGATGCAGGAAGCTGGTGAGGGAAGTTGTGTCCACTCTTAGGGTTGTTGCTCAGTTGATTAAGAGGGTGCTTGACCTAACGGAATTACCAGTCTGGAAAGGAAGCAAGTAAATTCATTCTTTATCAATGGTGGGGAATGCAGGGAAATACAGACCGAAGAAAGTTTGTTCCTATAGAATTTGGGTTTCACAAGGCCCAACAGAGTGGCTTCGCAAGAGGGAGATGCAGACCTGGGAACAAGAGGGTCCCTGGCAGGAGTGGGCCTAGGAGAGCGGGAAGAGAGGCAGGAGGCAGAGCTGGGGGCATTGGCTTCTCCTTTTCAATGGTGAACCCAGGAAGAGCCTTGGACGGCAGCCCAGATCAAGGGTGTGGCAGGGATAACAGCTGAATTGATTGAATAATTCAGCCACAGTGGTCCTGGTGGAATGTGAGCTTGTTGACCTCTGCAGGATGCGTTTGCCTCCCAGGTGTTGAGCACAGTTGTTCAGGGCTGTTCCTCCAGGGTGAGTCAAAGGGTCAGGAGGGAGGAGGTCAGAGGGAAAAGCTGGAGTTACCAGTGTCTACAAAATACACTTATTTTTCTTGGCACTTGACAGGTGCACTAGAAGAAATCTAGCTGAGGGCCGAGGCAGTCAGCAGTCCTTTGCCTGGCCTTCCTGTCCCATACTGTCCTCCTTTGTTTAAGGCGTCTCTTCATTCCCCCTCCAGTGGGCTTTCTGCTTCAGTGCTTATATTGCTAAGTGACAAGGAATCAGCCCAATAACCCATTCAACTAAAGTGGTTTTTGAAAAGGAAAGTCGGTGTACTTACATCGAATTTTATGTTCTTAGGCTTTCCTGATATTTAGTACTACTTTTTAAGGTCTTGGAAGTGCTCAACTCATTAACAGAATTGAAAAAGATCTTTTGATTTTGAGATTAAGAATCAAAATTAATTTTGTGTGCATGAAGAAATAATCCTAATGCAGTGATTACTTTTAGGTTAGAAAATCATGAATCCATGGATAACACGTATAGGACAATTAACAAATAGCGTATAACATGACATCTGAACAAAAGATGGCATTATGTCCTAAATAAACAGAGGTGCTCAGAACATCATAAAGGGAGATGGGAGAATTCAAGCTCAATTATTTCCTTTCTTATTGAGAAAACAAAATCTTTAAACAAAGAGTACATTATATCTATAAAGTACTAGCATTTCTAAGGTTCCACCCACTGTAAGGGCAGCAGCCATAAAAATAAGCTCTTCACTGGCTTTCAAATCTCTCATATGAACTTGGAAAATTACAACAGAGAGCAACTGGGAGTTAGTATCTAGATAGCTCAAGCCAAAGACTTATCTGCTTCTTTTTCTTTGCTTTTTGTTTTCTCTCCTCTGAGCATTCAACAGTCTTTTGCATCCAGGTTGTCATCAAATTTGATTTCTTAAAAATACCATCCACTTTTATAATTCTTCAGTATCGTTTGCATTACAACTTCAAAATTTGTTGGTAAGTAATAGAAGGGAAGTTTATCAATGAGAGGATTCTTTTTTTGAATACCAGTCTCTCTGCTAAGCATCGTGCCCTCTACTGGTTTTTTCCTCCTCCTAACAACACTGTGATAAGGTGCTACTATCATCATCACTGCACTTTTGCACATGTGGAAATGGGGGCTTAGAGCAGTGGTCCTCAGCTGTGGCTACTCATTAGAGTCATCTGAGGGAACTTTAAAAACTATTAGTGTTCAAGTCATCGTACATCTAGACAATTAAATGAGGGTCCTGGAGCTGGTATCTGGGCTTCATTATGTTTTAATGTTCCCTAGTTTATTACAAAATGTAGTAAAGGTTTCAGAGCAACTAATTAAGCAACATTAGGTTACAAAGCTGAATGAAGGAGTCGGGGCTGGAGTCCAGGTGTGTTAGCTTTCATTTTGACCTCTCCTATGTATTGCTCCTTAAAATATTTAAGATTTGATTTAAAACAAAAACAGAGAGACAGTTACAAGGTTTGTAGTTCTATATTCTATCTAACTGAAGAGAAATACATAAAATGTGTGTAAAGCTAATGAACGATGATAAAACATACAGTAGTATAAGAACCACACAAATTTCAAAATAGAACATTGTCTTATGGATTCTTGCCTGACCATAACTTTCTCCCTTTATTCTGATTTTTGTGGTAATCACTGCTTGCTTTTATTGTGCTTTCTCATTTAATCTGTTTTTCTTAACAATGCTAACATTGCCCCATCTGTGAACTTTATATGGAAGGATTTATACCGTATTTTTATCTGGTGTCTGACTTTATTCACTTGATACTATGCTGATGGGATTCAGCTATGATGATAGCATGGTTATTTTTTGTTGCTTTATGTTGGTTTTTATGCATTATTCCTTTGTGTGTGCTACAGTTTGTGTGTTCATTTTAAAGATCATAGATATTTGGAGTGATTCCAGTTTGGGGCAGTTGGCAGCATATTTCCTATTATATGCATACATGAAACTCTCTAGAAGCTGACTTGTCACAGAGTATGCCTATTTACTTATTTAGATTAAGAAGCAAAAAGTATACAATGGTGTACAGAATTATGTTTTGGTGTACATACAATACTGCTCTATATATTATTATTTATGCACATATATACATATAATATATATATATATATATATATATATATATATATATATATATACATACATTGTGAAATGTCTGTCAGGCTATGTAACATGCATTATTTCACATACTTATTTTAATGTGTGATGAGAAGCTACTCTTTTAGCAATTTTCAAATATAAAGTATATTATTATTAACTGTGGTTTCCATAATACACAATAGATCTTTTGAATTTATTCCTCTTGTCTAACTGAAATTTTGTGCCCTTAGATCCACATTTCTTCAATCCTTCTGCCTCACATAGTTCTATTTTTACTACTTTTGGGGAAGCTGGGAATTGTACTGAGGGCCTCACAAATGCTAGATAAGGGCTTTACCACTGAGCTATATTTCCAGTCCTGCCTATTTTTAAATGGATAGGCAACACGAATCAAATTTCCAAAGTGGTTTGTGCTCCTTTACCTGTGAGGAGCAGTACATAAGATTTCCTAATACTGTTTTCTAACCATCATATAGTAGTGTCAGATTGTAATGCTTTTCATTGAAGTGGATCTGAAATTATGGTTTTTTTTGTATTTCAGGTTATATTTTTTAGATTATCAATGTTTTCTAAAGTCTTTTCATATGTTGTGTGTTTGGATTGGCTCTTTTGTCAATGTCTTTTTAAAGTTTTTGCTATTCTTATTAATTTGTAGGATTTCTTTATATTTAGGACTCTAATGCTTTCTGAGTAATATTGCAAATATTGCTGTAATATGGAAACAGTTCTTAATTTTAATATAGTTAAAAAATTTTCATTTGATATTTAAGACATTATTACCTACCCTGCATTCACATTTGCCTGTATTTTAAAATGTTACAGTTTTAACTTTCATTTTTTAGGTTTTAAATTCATGTGCTTTCTTTTTTGCCAGTACTAGGGATTGAACCCAGGTCCTACACAGCAAGTAACAGCCTCCATCCTCTTTTACTTTGAGACAGAGTCTCATTAAGTTACTAAATTGTCTAGGCTGCTTTCTATCTTTTGATCCTCCTGCCTTATGCTCCCAGAGGATTGGGATTATAGGCATGTGCCACCTTACCTGGCCACATGTTGTGGAAATAGGAAAGAATCAATTCCTCTCCCTCTGTGTAGACATTCAGTAGTCCTGACACTACTTTATTTATATGAGAATATAACAACTTTCCCTTAAAAGTTGTTATTTTCTCATATAGTGAGTATCTATGCATCAGTCTCTTCTGGTTTCTCCATCCTGTTGCATTTGAAAATATGTTGTCTTATTTCTTATAGGTTAATAACAAGTCTTGATAAGTGAGGTAAGTCTTTCCTGATTTTCCTAGAATTTTTTGAGTATTCTTAGGTCTCTGCATTTCTATAAATGCAGGCTATCAAATCCCACAAAAGTAAACCTACTGCATTTTATTAAGATTGAATTGAGTCTATCAGTCACCTGCTCTTTGTTTCCTAGCTACCATATACTGAAAATTTCAGATTGCTACACCTTTTCACTCTGATGTTTCTGTGTTGGAGCCAGATGATCATAGACTGAATCTATAAGCCAAACCTAAAACCATGAGCCAAAATAAACGTTTTCTACTTTAAGTTGTAGGTGTTTGATATTGTGTCTTAGTGAAAGGAAAGCTGACCAATAAAGGAGTACATGTAAAAAATATTTATAAAATGTTTAGTAATAAAATTAAAATATTTTGTTTTAACACTATAGTCTACAGCATTATCAATGTATAGGAAGTTTCAAGATATAAAAATTGCAGTGCTCTATTAATTAACATATAAATTTCACATCAATTAAGTTAGAATACTGACTTGCTTATTTGGACCTAACATTTACATGAAAAAGCAAAAATAAAATTCACTAATCCACTCATTCCTAAAGAATAAGGGAAGTAGGTTTGCTACAGAACTATTATAATGTTATAGTATCATAGTCTGACATCTATAAAAGCAGAGACACACAAATGAAACCAAACAGAAAGCTCAAAAGCAGAACAATAGAGATATATACTCACACTTTACATTATATTTGAGTATATAATAGTATTGGGGAAAGAATAGCCAGAAAAGGATAAAGCAGAAATTTATGGAAGATGTGGGGCCATAGGAGGCAACAGAAAACTTCAAATATAATGCAGTATTCTGTTTCTTGAATTGTGTTGGATACACAGATTTTAAAAATCTTCATTATTATAGGTATTTGTTAGCTATATACCACACATACTTTGTAAACATTCTTTTTATATCAACAAGACATTGAAAAAGATTACAAAGTGGAGCAATGTAAAGGAATTTTTAAATGAAAAGCTAAAATAAAAATCCAAAATATTTCATGAAAAATATTTCCACCTGGAAATATTGTGATAATCATTCCCTACCTTCATTATGCATACATGCAGAAAGGTTAGTAGATAGAAAAAAAAATCTGTCGGGATTGTTTCAGTCATATATGATAGCATGCAAGACAAACTATCCCAAGTCGAATGGCACAGCAATAAATCTAGTTATTCTGTACCTGAGCAAAGAGAGCTTGATGGGATAGCTGTCTTACCTCCTGGCTTGGCTGTATTACTCGCATATGGCTGTGGATTTAGCTGGGAAATCAGATGGAGCTGGAACATCTAAAATAGTGTTACCAGCATGATTGAAACTGTACTGGGATGGTTGGGATGGCTCAGGACCTACGGTAGGCCTTCTATTCATGTTTTTCTTATCAGTCAGTGGATCTCAAGAAAAGGAAAGCAGAAGTTATAAGTCTTCTAAGATCCAGGTGCAGAAATCCTAAAACATCACTCCATGAATTTTACTGGTCAAAGCAAGTCACAACACCAGTTCAGACTCCTGGTAAAAGGAAACAGACCAGCTTCTGTCGTGCGAAAATGTGTGCCTACAGGGTGAGAGGAATTATTAGACACAAAGTCATCTTAGGAAATGTTCTCAATACTCATGCAGCCTCCATAGTCCATTGGCAAAAAAGCTGATTTTTCCTGGCCTGTTGAACGTCATTCGACAATTATCAAATATCTACTGTGTGCCAGGGACTGTTCTAGCTGTGATATAAACAATGAATCAAGAACAAAAACTGCTATTCTCATGGCTACTACATTTGAATAATTCAAACAGTCTTTTGGGTTATATGTCATTTTATACCAGATATCAGTAAAATTTTGCAAAGACAGCATGGCTTAATGCGCACTGCTACCATCAGCTCAGACGGTGAATATTTTTGCCTTGCTTTCAACTGGAGCAAGCTGATGCCGGCATTACTGGAACTTCAATGATTTCCATTTTCTACTTGAATTCCTTGTTTAACTGACTTGTTTACACGGCCAGTCTGGGTGACACCTTTGCTTGGAAATGTCTGCTAATTGAAAATGAACAAATAGCAGCCAGGTATTCCTTATCTCTAATGGATGTTCTGCAGATCCCTTAGCTTTAGCATTTTGTGTGCAATGAATTTTTCAAAAGTAAATAAAAGGAATAGAAAATAATGTACACACAGAATCAGGTGCTTTGTGCAAACATCATTCTAGTCTTCTGTTGAGGTGATTCTAAATAGGGGATGTGCAGTTGGAATGTAGCTGACACAGAACTGTGTGCCTGTCCTCCGGTATATTCTCCCCTTTGTAAAAAAAAAATAGATTTGTGCTTTGGGGATAGAAATTTTTGACATTTCCTATTTCTCAACTTACCAATATCTGCTATACTGGTATTCTTAAAGTACTAATCTCAGCAAGATGTTCCTATACACAAAGAAGAAAATGAGTCCGTATGTTTTGCTGCACTCGTGTGCTTCTCTTTCGGTGCTTGAGTTGTGAGAGTACTACTGCTACTGAGTCACAAACATCTTTCTCTTCTTTCCAACAAATATTAATCCATTTAATTATCAAATAAGTATTTGTTAATTACCTGCTATGTGCCAACCACTGTTCTATGGACCTGGTAAACCTTTAGAATATAAATAAAATTCATCCTCTCTTAGGGATTATATTGAAATAATTGATTCAGTAACTCTGGAACTTATATAGTGTGTTAAAAGGTGATAAATACTGTGCAAAAAAAGAGTAGGTGGGGGATGCAGCTTAGTGGTACAGTGTTTGCCTCATGTGTATGAGGCCCTGGGTTCAATCCCTAGCATTGAAGGGGGTCAGGGAATGAAAAGATAAGCGTGTGACTTATAACTATAAGGAGATGTTCTCACTGGTAGTCAACTTCCTGTTAATGTAACAAAATACCAACATAACTGACTTAAAAATGTTTAATTTGGCTCATGGTTTCAGTCCATGTTTGCTTGCAGTTTGCTGCTTTTGGGCTTTAGCAAGGCAGCATTTCATAGTGGGGAGTATGTGGTAGAGCAGAATTACTCACTTCATGTGGGAAAGGAAAGAAAGAAAATAGCAGAGACTAAGGTCTCACAATTCACTTCAGGGGCACCCCCCTCCCACCTGCTCTAACAGCCCCACCTCTTTTTTTATTTGTAATTTTTTTAAGGAGAATAAAACCAAGCAAAATAAAGCAGAATAAATCCAATGAAAACAAAACAGTGTAAGTGATAAAGTGCTTCAAAACAAGATACTAAGAAATCAACCATGGCTACCACAATGCCTCTTGTTGTTTTTAAAATAGCTGACCATACCTTCTGACATAGTAAAAATCAAACAAAAAAGAACAGAATAGAACTAAGAAAAATAAAACAATGACTGCAATAAAGGATTTCAAAACAAGACAGTAGTAAATCCAAAATGGCTGCCATATTATATTTTATCTTTGAACTATCTGCCTGTGCCACTGGATATAATAAAATCAAACAAGACAAAACAGAATAAAACACAACATAACAAAACAATGAAAACGATACAGAACTTCAAAACAAGATAATAGGGAATTAACAATGGCCATCACCTTCAGAAGGAGATTCCCCCATAGACACTACATTGCATATTGTTATCCACTGAATAGATGATCAGACTACTGGCTTTAGACCTGCAAAGTCAGTGAAATACTAAACATTACAAGCATTAAGTTATATTTTACCTTAACAGCTGTCATTGCAACCTGTGTTTCTCTAGACCAGCTGGTTGCTTACAGTGGGGGTAGGGGGTGATGGGTGGTGTGTTGGCTCTTCTTGTTTCCTAGCCTGCAGGCTGGAAGGGAATGACATCTTGTTCTCCCCTCAGTGGCCTGTACATGGTGCTGACTTGCAGAGCAGGCTGGCTTCTTGTTCTCCTAACCCATCGTCCACAAATTGCACCAACTCATGGGAAAAGGCTAGCATCTGGTTCTCCCCACAGCTGCAAGTGCATGGTGCTGACCCCCAGGGAGGGCTTGCTTCTTGTTAACTTCTTATTCTCAAAGCCCCATCTCTTAAAGTTCCACTACCTCTCCTCAGTACCACAGGGTGTGAATCAAATCTATTGGGTGGACATTTGGAGAACATTGCAGATTCAAACTATAGCACCAAGAAGTGAGTTGGCCTTTGGTTCTCTGTCAGAGGAAGACAAGAGTGTTCAGATACCAAAGGGAAAGCCTTTTGTTCAGCATGTTGTAGAAATAGCCCATTACATTTGTGTGATAGAAATACATGGCCAAAGAACAGTAGCAGGGAAGGTGAGAGAGATAACAGGGATGGATTATGTGGAGACCTTAGAAATTTGTAAGGACTGTGGCTTTTATGCTCAGTGAAATGGGGAGGCCTTAAGGCTCTTCAGTAGAGATGTGATCTGCATCCTTTATTTGGGCTACTGTTGTCATTAATTTTACCTCTAAGTATATTCAATCTACATTGCTTTTTATTTTCACTTTAAACATAGATCAAATTTTTGAAGGGGTCACTTGTGGATTAACATTTGCATGATTTATCTTTTTTCTCACATTCTTATGAGGTTATATTTGGAGTGTGTTTCTTTAGACAGTATACTAATAGATCATGTTCCTTTTATCCACTTGCCAATCTTTGAATTGCTATATTTATTTACATTTGAGATAACTGTTGACATGTTAGGGATTGGGTCTACATTTTTTATTATTTACTTTTTGTTTGGTTTCTCTATTTCTTACTCTCCTATTTATTTTTTCTAACATGTTGAAATTTTATTTTGATTTATTTGTGTTGTGTTTCTATTATTATGTTTAGTTTTCTTAGTGGTTACTTAGGAGCAATTTTTTTATCTTGATATCATTTCATACTTAAAAATAATTGGAAAAGTAGTACAACAAACTCCCTTAGTAGATTTACCAGTATTTTACTTTTTGTCTTATTTTCTTTAGCATTCTCTATGATTCTCTCTGTGATGTGTGTGTACATTTGTTTCAACCAGAAGAGTAACAGGGAAATAGTATGATTCTTAATCTCTAAGTGCTATAGTATATATTTTCCAAGAGTAAGGCTATTCTATTATAAAATACTTATGAATATCAAGAAATATTACATTGTTGCAATACCATTATCTATTCTACATGTTCAATTTTTGTCAAATATTTCAATAATGTCTTAAACCATTTTCTAGTCAATTTTTAGTCTTTTGAAATCTGGATCAAGTTTTCATTTTGTACTTATGTTTCTTGACTTTGACTCTTTATAGAGTAAAAGTAGTTATTTTCTAGAATCTTCTTGTTTTAGTCACTTTCCTTGTCACTGGAACATAATATCTGACACCTGCAACTTAATGGAAGAGAGTTCATTATGTTGAGTGACAGTTGAAAAGCTTCAGTCCAAGTTCAACAGGATTAAACATAGAAACATTGTAGCAGAAGAGCCTGGGCAGAGGAAAGCTGCTCATGTCACAGTGACCAGGAAGCAGAGAAAGAGAAAGGAGGAGGGTGTGAGGGTGACATACTCTTTCAGGTCATGACCCCAGTGATCTGCCTCTAACCACACCCCAAATCTCAAGAGCAAGCCAGTCTATGATCCAATTTCCCTTCAAAAGCCTACCTTTGTGTGCCTGAGACTCTGGGGGGACACCTAGCTATAAACCATAACGGTGTTTTGATTTGTAATTATCTGCTGTTTCTTAAGGAAATATTTACATTTTTGTAATAGAAGAAACTTGAAAGGAATCTAAATATGACATTTTATGTGTTTGATTAAATCAGATATATCTATACCACATGATAAGATGCTGTCATGTAAATGGTGTCATAGATATTTAAACATTAATATTAAAAGTTGTTCTAAATATATTAAAAACGAAAGGCAATGTACAAGTCAGTCTGTATAAATGATCCAATTTTTGTAAGTAGTTATTCACACATGGAAATTTGCATGGAAAATAGTCTGGAAAGAAATATGTTGTTATTAACTGCGATGATCTCTGAATGTCTTTGCTATCTCTGCTTGATAGCCTGGAGACCCCCTGATCCAATTTTTTCTTTTTAAGTTAATTATATCTCTTGCTTTCTACAATGAAGATTGTCCATAACATGTTACAAAGAAGACAATTCTTTGCTAAGACCCTATTATTTGTTGTAGAAATATTGTACATATTGTTATTGTATCTCAGCACGCTCTTAATAAAAAGAAACTTCTCAGGTTCTGTTGCCAGGAACAGTAGAGTGATCTGCTGAGCAACTGATTTATTTTTCAGGCAGTTAGGATATATCATTATATTTGCTTTACCTGAAAAACATATTAGGGCCAAAGCTTGGGCCTATTACTACTGCTAATTGCATGTTATGGCTTACATTTTGTGTACTTAATTTTCTTATTTAATTTTATTTTTTCCAACCTAGTCTATCTTTTTTAACCTCAGTGTCTCATAAAAGCCCACCTTAACTTTCTGACTTATTAAAAGATCACTTTACTTTCTCTATTCGTGTACTTTGAAATATCGTTATAAATAAAATGTAATATAAAATAGAACAACTTCTTAAGTGAAAACCAGGATAAAATTAAGTATATGGTAAAATAATAGCTAACATTTTAGAGTGTTTTCCCTTTGCTAGATCCTACATTATCAGTGTATAGACATTTTTCTCATGAATCCCCACAACTGTCTCATATGGTTGGTCCTATAATCTCTTGTAATTTTTACATAAAGAAATCAGCACTTTATTTTTCCATTTCTACTTCATTGTCATCTTTTTATTTTTTTATTTTATTTTAAGAGAGAAAGAAAAGAAAATTTAAAAACGACAAAATAGAAAAAACAAGAAGAAAAGTAGAATAAAGAGTTCAAAAAAATTATAAAATTACTAGTTGATACATTACATATTGTTTATTTATTTTTTATTTAAAGAGAAAAAAGCATGTAAAGGGTAGAGATAATACAGAATTTTAAAAAAAGATAAACAGTAAGAAATCACTAGTTGATAAGTTACATATTGTCCTCTTAGAAATAGTTGTTTAAGTTACAAAATTAAAGCATACAAAAGATATTCAAACAGTGAGACTGTAAACAGCTATGCATGCATTAGTCTCTACATGTATTTCTATAAACTTAAAGCTTTAAAATCTTACTGAGATAAAGTAAATAATACCTAAATAAATATCATGTCTGTGGATTTAAAGACTCATTTTTTTTTAAATTTAAAGAGAAACAAAAGCATGTAAAGGGTGGAGGTAATGCATAATTCCAAAAAAAAAGATAAATAAAAAATCACTATTTGATAAATTACATATTGTCATCTTAGAAATAGTTGCTCAAGTTAAAAAATTAAAGCATACAAAGTAGATAGTCAAACAGTGAGAGTGTAAACAGCTATGCATGCATGAATATCTGCATGTATTTCTATACTTTGTTTTAGAGAGAAGAAAATAACTTAGCAAGACAAAACAAAACAAATTCCTATAAAAACATGAAACCAAGAAGTCGTATAAAACCATAGTACAAGGTGATCTACAATGATTACTGTGTTGTTTCTTATTATCTTCAATAGAATGTCTACATCATCAGGCATAATTGAATATAGCAGTATAATTGAGTATATCAGTAAATAATAATAGTAGTAAAAAGAGAACATTGTAGACAGTATAAAACTTCAAAGGCAGGTAATAATCAAATCAGAGTGGATATTCTAGTGGATCTTGTCATCCTAAGTGCAGGTGCTTATACTCTCAGACTTGATACTATCAATCATAACAGCTTTGAATAAAATCTATCAATACAAAACTGTCATCCAACAAACCAGATTCGATTATGATCAGTCATGGTAAAACAGTGTAGGTTTTACAGAGCTTTAGATTAAGTTAATAGGAAATTAAGGAAGATTACCATACTATATCCTGTTATTTTTGGGATTGCTGTCTGTACGCTAAAATCTAGTACAGGTAGAATGAATGGAACAGAATATAATACATCTAAGTAGAGTAGTGTGAGTAATGTGGGTTTTAAATCCTGGTGCACTATTAACAATATAACATATTAAGGCCGTCTACGTTAGTGATTCTAGTTATCCTTCTCTACCTCATTTCTGCCATGCTATTTTCCTGACTTTGTTTGTCTACTTTTCTCCTTCATTCTACTTCCTTCCCCACTCATTGAGGCCTTTCTGCCACTGTTCCTAAAATCCTGGTATTTTTTTTCTCTCTCTCTAGAATGTCCTTCAGTATTCTCTGTAGGATTGGATTGGTGGTCACAAACTCGCCCAGCTCCTCTTTGTCATGGAAGCATCTTGTTTCTCCATCAACTTCTAGTGACAGTTTTGCAGGGTACATCAATCTGGGCTGGAGGTTATTTTCTTTCAGGGATTGGAATACTTCACTCCAAGCTCTTCTTGATCTGATGGTCTGTGTTGAGAAGTCAGCTGTGATTTGGATGGGCTTACCTTTATAGGTAATCTGTTTCTTTTCTCTGACAGCTTTTAATATTCTGTTTTTATATTGAATTTCTGGCACCTTGATTATTACATGTCTGGGTGTAGATCTGCTTTGGTTGTAGGTGGCTGGGGTTCTGTATGCCTCACACAATGGAATGTCATTTTCTTTTCCCATGCTTGGGAAGTTTTCCTTAGTTAAATCCGTGAATAGCCTTTGTAATTCCCCTGTATGTATTCCTGCTTCTTTGTTCATGTTTCTTATTCTTATAATTGTAGACTCTCTTGTCATCTTCTAGCCTTTGTATTGTTACTGCCTGCTTCCTTGTTATTCTTAAGAGATCTTTCCTTTCATGATCACACATTGTAAACTTGTCTTCAAGTTTTGATAGTCTATCCTTAGTTTCTTTTAAGGAGTTTTGCCAGCTTTCAATGGAGTTTTTAATTTCTTGATAGTCTCTTTGAATCTGCTTCATGTATTCTATATTTTCTTTATACTCTTTATTGAATGTTTCTCCCTTTTTTTTTGTGTTCCTCCCTTCTTCTGTCTGTATCATCCTGAGAGATGCTTCCTGAGAGCATTTCTTTTATTACTCTACTCATATCTTGCTTTACCTGATTTAATATTTCAGTTTTGAGCTTGTCTACAAGGTCCTGAAGATATCTCTTTATGTCCATTGAAGCCATGTCTGATGTGTTTGCTGCCCTCAGTCTCCCTTGCTTTTCCTTCTCCTGGTTCAGTGTTCTCAGGGTTCTGGGCTGGGGGCCTCCTCCTGCCTCTCTCTCCTGTCATGGCCTTGGCTTCCTCCACACAGGTTGCAGTGTAGGTCCCAGCCCCCTTCCCTGATGGCCACAGTTCCTCCAAAGCACACTAGCAAGGGACACCTGCCCTCTCCTCCCTGCTCTTGTCACTGAGGTTTAAGCAGGCTGCGTATGCCTGCCCCTCCCCACCAGGCCAACCAATCTTCAGGGGCCTTTCACCCAATTAGTGTGTGCTAAGCACAGTGAATCAATTTGGGATGGCTCATTGGGTCCTGGCCAGGGGCATGGCCCAGGCCAAGCAAATCCCATGAATCTTCTCTGGGGAGGGAGCAACCAACTGAAGCCACTGTCACTCCCAGTTCAGGCTCCTCCTGCCTGATTCCAACATGTCACCCATTTGGTCATGCCCCTCCCATGTGGGGGGGTCTCATTCCCAGCGCTGACCATGGATTAATGAAAGTCCCTTCACTGGCTCCACTCTCTGTTGGGCTCACCAACCCCCGACCTCAGTTCTGAAGTTCTTCTTGCGAGTGGCAGCAGGAACGAGTCTGGGCGGCTCTGCCGGGCCGGCGCAGATCTAAGCTGGTGCACACTTGCCAGATCACCATGAAAACACTGTGTCCTGCAATCTTCAGCTGTCTCAGTTGTAGTCCCAACATATTTGATGAGCTTTTTTATGTTTTAATTTCTTCCTGTGTCAAGAGGATCCATCTCCCCCTATCTGGGTCTCTCCAGGGTGCTTTATTCTGACATATGAGTTGTTTCTCCCAGGAGGCTTTGTATTCTGTTGCTCACTGATTGGCCATCTTGTCTTCTCTCATCATGATCTACTAGGATTCATCACAGCAATGCGTGGATGGTCCATTCTCACAGTCACTCATCTTCAAGCCACACTTCTCTCCTGACCACAGTGGGCTTGAATTCCATTCAGGCAGAGGAGCCAAATATGGTAACTCCTTTCTTAAACCCTTTTATTTACAGCTGATTTTCATTTCACTGCATCCTGTGCCAAACACCTGGGGACTCTTCTCAGTTTTGGAGGTTTCAGTCCATACTCATTTGGCTCCCAGGCATGGTGGCATGGCAGGGCGGCAGTTCATAGTGGCTGCAAACAGTAAGGCAGAAACTGGCCTACATTACATATTGTTAACTTAACAATAGTTGTTAAAGTTACAAAGTCAAAGCATAAAAAGTGGCTAGATACTCAAACATTGACAGTACAAACTTGTTTTTTATTTAAAGAGAAAAAAACAGGAAAAAGGTAGAAATATTACATAATTTCAAGAAAAGAAGATAAACAGAAAGAAATCACTAGTTGATAAATTACATATTGTTCTTTCAGGAATAGTTATTCAAGTTACAAAATTAAAGCACACAAAGTGGACACTCAAGCAGTGGGAGTGCAAACAGATCTGTTCAACAATAAAACAAGAACCTAGAAATATGGTTAACAAGCCCACACACCTAAACATACATGAAGCTATATCTGTTATAGTGCTTCCTATTTCCTCTTTTTTTACAATAGCAATTATAGATTTTTAAAATTTTATTTAAGGAGAAGAAAAAAAAACAAAAACAGAAAAAAGGGTAATAACAATACAGAATTCTAAAAGAAAGAAAGAAAAAGGAAAATGAGAAAAAGCCCCACTAAGAAATCAGTAATTTATAAATTACATACTATCATCCTGGATGTAGTTGTTCAAGTTACAAAGTTGAAGGGTATATAGTAAATATTCAAACAGTTCTGCTCAAGGATCCAACAAAGATTGAGCAATATGGTCAGCTATTTTACACACTCAAACATACAGGCAGTTATATCCCTTAGAGAACTTTCTTTTCCTCTCTTTTTTATAATAGCAATTACACATTTTGGTTTTAGTACTCTTGTAGAACTTATTTACTTTTTACACTAGAGACACAATGTGATATTTATAAATCTGATTCTTATTTATTTCACTAATGAGGATAGTCTCAAGTTGTCTCCATTTGCCTATGAAGGCCTCAAGATCATCCTTTTTTATAGCTGAGTAATATTCTATTGTATAAAAATGCCACATTTTTTCATCCACTCTGCAGTTGATGGGCATCTTGGTTGTTTCCAGGATTTAGCTATCACAAATTGTGCAACTATGAACATGGGTG
>PVLA01010931.1:0-58067 GCA_004027455.1 Hydrochoerus hydrochaeris | reverse complement strand
AGCACAGGGACCTGAGACAGCTTTAGGAAGGAGCATGGATCTCAAAAGCCCCTAGCGACAAGCCCCATAACTGAAGTGAGCAGGCTGACTAACCACTGGCAAGGGACAAAAATTAGAAATCCTAATTTTCTTCTAGTAACAGCTCATTTATAATTGATAACATCCATGGACATCACCAACCCCCACCACTCTAATATAAACTTGTGGGTTCCAGAATGGGTTCCAGTCTCTTTCTGTTTCTCTTCTTCCTGGCTGGTAGTAATTCCAGTAGCTCAATACATGTTTGCAAGTTCTGGACCACTGGAGTTCTTGGTATCTTCACACACAGCAGCTGAAACACAGAGTGAGTAGATTCTATCAGCAAAACACAAGCCTTGTTTTCAAAGCTACTGTATCACTAGGCACAGGGAAGTCAGGCTCAGTGAAGTGAATATGGTCATTATATACAGGAAACATAGAGTTCTGAAAGAGAACTCTTCATGCAGGAAGCATCTCCCAGATAAGAGCATGTAAAGGAGGTAGCACACACACAAACTGAGGTAAGGACAGTTGTCACTGGGGAAACTTGGGGTCAAAAATGTGAAAGTATCAACATGCATCTGTGGCCACGGCTGGCAGAGTGACAGAATATTCACAACAGGAGAGAACTAATTGTATATTGAGTCTCTGCTACCAGTGTGCCAGGAACTGCTGAGATAGGCATTTTAAAAAGTTGAGATCTCAATCTAGCTTCTCAACTCTGTAAAGCTAGGTACTGTTATACAGTTTATGTTACATGTGAAGAATCTAAGGCTGGAGAGAGTTCCAAGATGGCCAATTGATAGGTAGCATGATAGAGAGCCTCTCTGAGAAAAACAATTCAGATGCTAGAATCTGACACCATGGAAAAGACCAGACAAAAGGAGAGGAATTTTCGTGACCCAGGAATTCCTGAGGAAAAAGAAAAAAAATAAAGAAGAAGCATGGACAGAGGGCTGGAGCTGGGCATGCTCCAGTAGCTGTGCTGGGTGTGCTGGGTGTGTCTTAGAATCAGGGGATCAAGCTGAGGTCACATGCCCGCTGAGAGTGGGGGTTGGTGAGCTCAAGACCCTGGCCGGAGCGCAAGACCCCTGCTGCAACAGGGAGTAGAGACAGTGAGTTGAGCTGCACGGACTTTGGTGAGTGCTGGGAACTGGATTCCCCAGAGTGAGATGACTGGTTAGACAACATATTGGATTTGGGCAGGACAGGCTTGAATCAATTGCTGAGGCAGCTTCAGTCAGTAGCTCCTGGCCCAAAGTGGGTTGGTGGGATCTGCTTGGGCTGGGCCATACCCCTGGTTGGGACCCAATAGCCAGGGATGAGGCTGTCCCAAACCTGTGACATCTGCAGGGCACACACAAACATACTGAAGACACTTACTGGTTGAGAGGGGAGGGGCTGACCCACATGGTCCCTGTGTGCACCTCACAACAGATCAGCAACAAACAGGAGAGGGCAGGACTGCCCTAGCTAGTAAGCTGTAGAGGGACTGTAAGCAATACATAAAGGTCCAGAGACCTCCACCATTCACCTGTCTGAAAGAAACCAGAAACATGACAAGACAAAAGAACAAGAAGAAGCCTCCAGCCACCAACCCAGGGAAAATAAGCCCAGGAGAAATAAATACTGAGGAGATTGAGGGCAGCAAACATGCACTATCAGACACAGCCTCATCAGAAATAAATACTTCTGTGACCTCATTGATGAATTTAAATATGAAATTCTAACTCAGGTGAAGCAAGATATATGAAGATTAACAAAAGAAATCCTGAGTATTCCTCAAGAAGAAAGAAATGGAAGAATGGAGGAACCCAGAGAAAGAAGCCTTTAATTAAGAATATAAACAAAATCTAGAATACATGAAACAGTTCCAAAGAGAATATCAGGAAATTAAAAACTCCATTGAAAGCTGGCAAAAATTCTTGACAGAAACTAAAGACAGACTTTCAAAACTGGAAGAGAGATTTGCAATGTAGGATCATGAACAGAAGGATCTCTTAAATAACAAGGAACCAGGAAGTAATGATACAAAGGCTAGAAGACAATGAGAGGATGTATAACTTAAGAATAAAAAATGTGAATGAAGAAGCAGGGACAAATACAAATGAAATAAAAAGGCTATTCACAGAAATAATTAAGGGAAACTTGTGATGTTCAGATATATGAGACATACAGAACTCCAGCCAGCTACAACCAAAACAGATCTACACCCAGACATATAATAATCAGGACCCCAAAAATCCATCACAAGAACAGAATATTAAAAGTGGTCAGAGAAAACAAACAGATTACCTACCTATAATGGAAAACTAATCAAAATCACAGCAGACTTCTTGATGCAAACCATCAAATCAAGAAGAGCTTGGAGCGAAATATTCCAAGCCCTGAAAGAAAATAACCTCCAACCCAGATTGATGTACCTTGAAAAATTATCTCTCAAAATTAATGGAGAGACAAGATATTTCCATGACAAAGAAGAACTTGGGGAGTTTGTGACCACCAATCCAACCCTGCAAAGAATACTGAGGGACATTCTAGAGAGAGAGAGAAGAAAATCACCAGGATTCCAGGAACAGTGGCAGAAAGGTCTCAATGAAAGGGGCAGACAGTGGAATGAAGGAGAAAAGTAAACAACAATGACAGAAAAATAGCATAGCAGAGATGAGGCAGAGAAGATTGGCTATATCACTGTTTTGTCTTGACTGATTTTATTCGAATCTGGTATGCTTGAGGGTGTCAAGTCTGGGAGTAGTGACAACTACCCTGGGGATGGCAAGATTCAATAGGATACTCATTCTGGTTTGATTATTAACTGCCTTTGAAGTCCTATAATGTCTCTGATGTTCGGTTTTTAAATAGTGCTATGTACTGCTAAGTTTAATTATACTATGCCTGATGATATAGACAATTTTATTGAAAATAACAGGAGACAACATGGTGACTACCATAGGTCACTGAGTACTGTGGTTTTAGATGTCCTTTTCATTTCGTGTTTCTCTAGGAATTTGTATTGTTGACTTGTTTTGGTTTGTTTTTCCCTTTAATATAGAAAGGCTAGGTATGCATGTAGAGACTTATACATGTGTAGAACTTCTAAACAGCTTACAAGAATTGATTATAGTTATTGTAAAAAAAGAGAGAGGAAAGGATTCTAAAGGATATAACTGCATGTATATTTGAGTGTGTAGTATTGATGACCATATTACTAAGTTTTTGTTGGATAGATGAACAGAGCTGATTGCAGTCTCACTGTTTAAATGTCCACTTTGTATGCTTTACTTTTGTAACTTGAACAACTACTTCTAGGAGGAAAATATGCAATTGTCAACTAGCAATTTCTTAATGGTTTTTGTTTTTGTTTTGAAATTTTGTATTATTTCTACCCTCTTTCTGTTTCATTTTTTTCTTAAAAAAGAATCAAAGGCTCAAAGTTACTTGCTAAGATTAAGTATTATTAGACAGATAGCTGTGCCAAGAATCAAACCCAGATTTCCAAAGTGTTCTGCAGTGCACCCTACTGCAGCTGTTCTTTGAAAACAGTTATATAAACTTTTAAAAGTCTGAGGATTAATTATTTTTTAGGAATAATTCTATAAATTACCTTTTTCTTGGCTTATTCTCATTTTCACTACATTGCTTAATGGAAGGCAGATAGATGGAGGTGGAGAAAGTTCAAGGCAATGACAGTCAAAGTCCAGCTTTGGTCACTCTCCAAGAGAGGGTATTTTTGTAAAGCAAAGTTATCTTATATTTGAAGCAGATCACTTTTATTCTCTCTACAGTGTGAATTCAGATTTGGTGCATATGCTTTATGGAATCTACTTAATAGATGAAGTGTAATGAATGAGACCATATAGAATCTACTTAATAGATGAAGAGTAATGAATGAGACCATAGGATGAAAGCACTGGTGCTCATTGGACTAAGAATCAAGTCAGTACCATGGCCAGAAATCAGTTTGTTGGCTTCTGAATCCTTTAAAAATAGAGAACACTGCTTGCAATAAACACTGGTGAATGATTTTTTTGTCAGTGGTATGGGAGAATTTTTACTTTTTCTTCTCTGTACTTGATCAGAATCATCAGTCTAAAAGAACAATACTTCAAAATGATGAAAAAAATTAAACCTAAAAGGGAGAAGGAAATAATTTAAAAACACTTTATCCAGCATACATTTATTTGTCTATTTTTAAACCACTAACCTGAGTGAGGGAAAAGTGAAGACATTTGCTTAGATGTTTTCTCCTTCTAGGAGAAGCCTTGTGCAGCTAAATGTGGAATTCAGTGGGGAAACAAGTCCTCCCCCAGTGGTGAGAGACAACTGAGTATTGATAACAGAAAATGAAGGCAGAACTCTGCTTCATCCTGTGTCAAAGACTCAAAATGAGCAACAGATGTAAGTGTAACAGCAGGAATTATAAAATTCTAGGAAGAAAGAATACATTTTTATGAATTTAGGAGTGACATAGGCTTATTAAAAAACGGAGGAAGGCTGTGAAAAGAAAAAATAATTAGTATTTGAAATTAAAAGGTTTTTTGTTAAGTACATGAATCTGCAAAACAAAACCCATTTACCAAATAACTGAAATGCACTAATAAAAAAATATGAAAAATACTTTTGTTCTTTCAAAGGAAAGCATCAAGGATATATTTTAAAAATTACAAAACAAGTATTAGTTAAGGCAGTTGTACATGGAATACAAAAAGAACTCTAAAAAGCCATTACTCAATTAAAAATGGACAAGGATTGTTAAAATTTTTTTCTACAAAGATACACAAATGACCAATAAGCATATCAAAAGAACTTCAAACTTAGTAGATGTTTTGGAAATGCAAAACAAATCTATTATTATCTGTCACTGCACATCCACTAGTGTAACTATAATTGTGAGACAGATGTTAACGAGTATTGATTAGGATGAGAAGATAGTTGGTGTCTTCATATAGTGTTGGTGGGGATATAAAATGATACAATTTGGAACTCTTTTTGGCAGTTCTTCGAAATTTTAAACTCAGAGTTAGCATTTGATCCGCTAAATCGACTCCTCTGAGTATAACAATATATTTTATAAGAAATGAAAACTTAGGTCCACACAGAAATTTGTGGTGAATTAGCATAGCAATATCACTCGTAATAGCCAAGAAGTAGAAAAAATCCAGCAGCTGAACTAAATAAAACGTGATTATCCGTTCAATAGATTATAATTTGGCAATAAAAAGTAAAGAAGTACTGTAGCCATATGGATGAATCTTGGAAATGTTCTGCTGAGAGAACCTAGTTACAGAATAGCTCATGCTGTATGACTTCACTTATCTGAAACGGGCCAAATAGGTAATCTGCAAGACAGAAGGTGGGGTCGTGGTTGCTAGATTCTGGGAGAGAGGATATGGATGGTAATTGGAAAGTGGTTAATGTGAATTTTTTTAGGGAGTAAGAAACAAGTTTGAAGGGTGATTTTTAGATTTGCTGCCCAACTCTATGAGCCTATTAAAGTGTGTTGCCTTTCGTACTTTAAATCAGAGAACTGTGTGGTGTGTTAGACTTCAATGAAACTGTTAAAATGTTTATTAAATGTCTCAATACAAATACTAATAGTGTAGCTTATAGACTATAACTTTTATATAAATAAAATACATGACAACAATAACATAAGGTGTGGTAGTGGAGAAATTAAAATCTGCTATTATAGGTTTCTGAACTAGATATCAGGATAGTCAATTTGAGCACTGCTTTCATTGCAGACTGGTTAATTGTATTCTATCTTCATGACATGCACTATGAGCTGTTTAGCAGCACCCTGACCTCTCCTCTGGGCAAAGGATACCAGCGCCCCCTCTCTGCCCCAGCCCCCTGTTTCCATTTTTTGCAAATAAAAAATGTCTGCAGAGCCTGTCACTTGTCTCTTAGGGAGTAAAATAATTCACAGTGAAGATGACTGTGATACAATACATGGTATCATATGCATTTAATAAGATGCAGAGTTTCCTATTTCCACTGTAAAAAGTTACTACAGTAGCTTCCTATTTCCACTGTAAAAAGTTACTACGAACAATGATTTAAAACAATGATGCTGCTTTATTGTTATATAATTCTGTAGTACAAATTCTAAAACATTCTTACTTGGCCAAAGTCAAGGTGTTAGCAGGACTGGTTTCCTCTTGTAATCTCTAGCAAGGAATCTTTGTCTTGTCTTTTCTGGGTTACTTTTGAGGCCACGTGGAGGGAGTTATTCTACAACCACCCTCTGCATCTGCATGTATTGTAAGGTAGCAATATTCCCTCTCTGGGTCTGTGACTGCCTGTCCCACTGCATGGCAGTCCTGCAGAGACTATGAGAGGGTCCGTGATCCCACTACTTAGTTCTCTTTCCTCACCCTGCTTGGAAATGTAGGTGGTCCCTTTGTACCTTGTCATACTATGATTCCTGCAGGGAATTTCTGTTCTTCTGTTTCCGTTAGGCAATCAAGAACATGTGAATATTTTTCTACACTCAGGTAAAGAAGTTAAATTAGGAGTACGTGGGTCATAGAGTCAAAAGCTGCAGTCACTTTTAAAGAAATGTCCAAATCCTTTGGTTAAAGAGAAGAAATAAAATCTTGGGCAAAGTGTATGGAGTACAGTTCTCACTTTCTGTGTTATTTTTAGGAAATGACATAACGTTGCTGAGCCTGAGTTTTCTGATTTATGAATTGTGTATGATAACACAATCCAAGAAGTGTTAGAAGGATTAGCTATTGCCATTGTTGACTAGGAGCTGAGCTATGGTGATTGTGAGCATAAAATGAAGACAGGAGACGGAGGGAGCTGAGGTTTCTTCGTTAGTACTGGAGCTCATAACTGATCTTTTATTTGTTTTTTGGCATCCAACGTTGAGTTCCTTAAAAAGCCCCCTCTACTGCTGTTGATTTGTCTAATTATGGTGAATATTTGCTTCCCTGGCATAAAATATTAAAATTTCCATGTTCTTATTGGAAATTCTGTTCTCCTTTATGAAATGTTTGTACAGAGTAGTGAGAGAGATAGCTATCATTAGTACAGTTTAAGTGATATTTGTTTCTCAAATATTCTTTTTATAAATATGTTCTTACCCTGGGATCATTCCAATGAATAAAGTAAAATTTACCCTTGCTAACTTTTAAAATAATTTCAGAAAAATCATGTAAAATTCCAACTTTATATTTTAATTTATACTTTATGATTTATACTTTCAAAATCTACCATGTATATTGCCTTATTTGATCCTCATCATATAAGGTATTATTTCTACTTTTCAAGTGAGAGAGGTTCCAATACATGAAGCACCGAGTTTCCAGCCAAATATTCCATCTATTTTCCCATAGTTTCTTCCATCAATACTGTTAATTCTTACAATGTGGTAGTAATATTTAATAAAAAGAATGAGATTCTTCCCACTGGTTTGCTCATTCATTTACTACTAATGCCACAAAAGAACCCCATGAAGTATTTTCAGTGCGAGGATTTCTTATCTTTACATAATGTTAACAGAGCATGTATTCAACCATGAAATTTATAATTGGCTACAAACATAATCCAATATCCCTGTCTTACCATATTGTCAGAGAAGGTAATTGGACTTGCATTGCTACCGGAAAAATGTATTGGCTTATGCAAATAGTGAATCTAATTTCCCCCATGAACATTCCTGTACAGGAGTGGCAGAGACAGAGGAGGAGAGGAGGGCAAGTGGTCAGTGGAACTTCAAAGGATCTTTTTTGATTTGAATTTCTGCTCTTGGTAGTTAAACCTAAAAGAATATAACATTAACTTATTTTAACATATATTATTCATATCAAGTTAGAATAGGCCTGTAAATAAAAATAAATCACATAGAGTCCATCATGAAATTTTGGCAGCCTGGTTTATCGAAAACGATGGGAGATAAGACTCCTTCCCTGTGTGTCCTAGCATGTATACCAAATCCCTAAAACTTGAGTTAACAAAGAAAGGGAGTTTTTAAACATAAATATATATGTGTATTTTAAAAAGAGAGGCTTTTTGATCAGGCCTCACTGACTTAGAGATGGAGAACTTTGATCAATATTCACCTGTGTTATTAGAAGATCTTGATTCTATTTGGTTTCTGGCCCACCTCTGTCTTTCAGCAAGTCACGAAATATCTCTCAGCCTCATTGCTTTTCCATGAAAGTAACTTTACTTACTTTATAGAGACATATCATGGTTAAATTTATTGTACATATTCCAGGAAAAAAATCATAAAAATCAACTAATAGTAATGAAGATCTGATGATGCAAGGAGAATTTTACTTATTTTAAACAAACCAAACAAAGTATCTGGATATTTGTTATAGTGCCAAAATATATCATTAAAGATATAATCTGATTTTTAAAAAAATGGATAAAAAGAAAGTAAAGAACTGTGGTAGAAAAGTCTAGAAATAAAACTCTATACAAATCAACTTAGTAAAATTATTCTAGCTCCCAACAACTCTTAATGATGTGATCAGAATATAGTAAAATAAATGACAGGGAATTAAAATGGAAGATTAAAAAATGTCTATTTAACACAAGAGAAGGCAGCATTGGAGGAATAGAGGGTTAAAAACAATCCATAAGATATAAAGATAACATCGGGTGAAAATCCTATATTTAATGTATATGTTTTAAACATTCAAATATTTTACATGTTTTAAACATTCAAATTAAAACATTCAGAGATTATAAAAATGAATTCAAATTAAGATTTAAAATATAAGTAAGTTAAACTTAAGTAAATGAAAAAGTTTACACAAGTGATTAAAAACTATTAAGAGATTATAGAATTATTGCACTAATACATGACAAAATCTATTTTAGGACAAATGTTACTAGTGACAAAAGTTTATTCCATTAAATTGATTAGTCTTTCAAGAAGTTATAACAGTTATAAACAGAAATGTACCTAAACACGGGAATACAGAATATATGAAGAAAAAATGATAGAACTGAAAGGAGAAATTAATGATGCAATAATAGTAGTTGAAGACTTCCATATTCAGCTGTTAAAAATGATTACTAAGGTGAAATTTATAGAAGGTGAAATTAGCCACTTAAATATGAAATTCAGTCATTTAGTACATGTGATGGTTTATAAACAGATACCTTCCCAAGACCTCATGTGTTCCTAGACGGGGCGTCTGGCTGGATCCTGGGGTTGAAGTCCTCAGTGAGTGAGTCCACTGATAAACTCACAGCTAAATGGGATTGGGGAGGTGAAGCTGGTCAAAGGAAGTGACCTGAAAGGGTCACTGGTTATGTGACTGGAAGGGGTTTCTGTGTCTCCCTGGTCCCTTGATCTCGCTCTTTCTGTGCTCCTTTCAACCATGCCAGGAGCAGCCCTCCACGGCCACACCCTCTGACACTGCTGTCCTCCCGTGGAACCAGCTGTCTGTGCACTGAAACCTCTACAAACTGTGAACCAAAAGAAACCTCTCTTCCTTTTGGTTGTGAGTGTTGGCTGTGGTATCCTAGCGATGGAAAGTAACTAGGACAATGCATTTCAGTGTCATATGATAGCTGTCTACACTAAGTTCTATAATACTTTCATCCCTTCAAGGGTGATGAAAATAATACAGGGAAAACTTTGAACAGTTACAGACAAAATTAAACCGACGCTTGATTTTGTGCTTACGGATTTAGTTGCCTGTGCTGGTGTTCGACATTTCTACATATGGCTTTGGGTAATGGCTGTTACCCTTCATTTCAGCCCGAAAGGCTGCCATTGGCATTTCCTAGGGTGGATCTGTTAGCCTCACACTCCTACCTCTTCTGTTTACCTGGCCATGTCTTACTTTCTTCTTCATTGTGGTAGAATGGCTTTGACTTAACTGTGATTCTTGGTTTAGAGTTTTTAAAAATTCTTTCATCACTTTAAAAATGTTACCCCACTTCCTGCTGGTCTCTGTAGTTTCTGGCAAGAAAGCTCTCACCGATTTTATTAAAAATTTCTTGCATTTGATGAGTTGCCGTTTCAAGATTTCTTTTGTCTTTCAGTACTTTGCAGTGTTTCCTAATGCGGACCTCTTTGCTCTTGTCTTCTGGAAGATGCTTGATTTTAAATGATTAGGTTCCACCTACCTAATTTGAAAAGTTTTAAGCTCTGTTTCTTCAAGAATTCCTCCTGTCTCCTTCTCACCTTCTGGAATTTCCCTGACATGTTGTCAAACCTTCTATCCCACAGATCTCTTATATTTTGTTCATTTCTCTTCATTCCTGCTTTTTTCTCATGTCAGAGTGGATGGTTTGAATCGAGCTAGCTTTGTGTTCACCCACGCCTGCTTCTGCCTCCTCCAGCCTGCTGATAAAATCCTCTACAGGCTTCTTAGACCAATTATCACACTTTTCAGCAGCAGAATTTTTGTTTGGTTCTTTTATTACCTTTATTTACTTATTTTTTTTTTCTGTTAACATATTTTCCTTCTGGGAATTCCCCCCCCTTTTCTATGGTTTTTTTTCAGCTCTTGGAGAAAATTTAAGACATGGGGTTTAAAATCTTTAGTAAATCCAGTGCCCATGATTTCCCAAGGTCAGTTTTTGTTACTATTTTCTGTGGCAGGTCATAATTTCTCATACACTGAGTATTTTCAAATTATGGTGTGGTAATTCTGGAAATCAGATTTCATTCTTCTCTTTCTCTAGGTTTACTTTATTGCTTACTATGAGGCATAGCTGTTTGTTGGCTGAATTTTCTACCAGTGTTTGAAAAATAAAATCTGTATTTGTAATGGTAATGCCTGAAGTCCTTTCTAAAGTTTCTGTTCAGTAGTGTCAGTGTGTCCTTACAGAGATTCCCTTGAATGACAGGATTTTATCCAGCTCAAAAAATATATATATAAAAATTGAGTTAGAGAGAAAAGAAATGAAAAGAGAAATAAAGGAAAAATCATCCATCGTAGTCTTTACAGACTGGCTGTGCTCAGGGCAATCTGACTGTTTGCAGTTTGGCCTTAGTTTTCCTGTCTGGGTGCACTGAGCCTGGAGCACAGCTGGAGGTGACAGTATAGAGTCTTCTCAGGCATCTGAGCACACACCTTGTTCTGGGCCTCAGTGCGGCTTCCTAAACTCTACAGTATGGGTTTCTGTCTTCCTAACCACACTGAGACCAGCTAGGTTTCAGCAAACACAAGTCAAAATGCCCCAGAGCATTTCTGCCATCTGTAAGTTGCTTTTCTTTCTTGATTCAGCATTCACTTGATTCTGTAAGCTTTCAGCTATTTTCTAATACTCCTAAAAAGTTTACTTTGACATTTTTTTAATTGAAATCTGTACTTAATGTCTCTACAGGTGTTTCTGTGTCTCTTGGAGTTACCTGCTGTAGCATTCTTGCTAATAGCCCAATATCTGACTTTTAATAATGGGTGGAACACATTGGCAGGAAATCAGCAAGGGATTATAAGACTCAAATAACATGAACCAGCTAGACAGTCTAAATTTATAGAGTAATCCACCACCCAAAGAAAAATACATAGTCTTCTCAAATATACATGGGGCATTCTCTAGACTGGCTAGAATAAACTCTATGTTAGGCCCTAAGACAAACCTCAATCAATTTAAAATAATTCACATCATATAAAAATCTGTGAGCTAACATTAAACTTCACATGAAAATGCAAGAAACCCAGAATAACTAGAAAATGTTTAAAAATTAAAAAAAAATGTCAAAGGACCGACTTGTCTCAACTTCAAATTTATTACCAGTTATAATGATAAAGAAATGCTGTTTGCCAAATGATAGGTATGTAATTTAATAGTTCAGAATTAAACTCCATAGATAAAGCTTTACATTTATGGTCAACTGGTATACAGCAGCAATGCCAAGACAAGGGAATGGGAAAAGAAGAATCTTACCAACAAATTGTGCTGGGACAATTGAATATTCACAGCAAAAGAAATTAATTTTTTTCCTATTACAAGGGTGTTCCTTGGCAACCACGAAGTTTGTTCCTGTCCCTTTGGAGACCAAAGTCTAAAGATACTCAGAATTTTTACATAAAGTGACAATATTTACATACAACATATGCATGTCTTATATTTCAAATTATCTTTAGATTATTCCTGTATACTTATAATACCTGTATAATATAAGTGAATGTTATCCAGCTTTATATCACTATACTAAAATACATGACACAGGCTACATATGAAATAAGGAAAGGTTTATTTTGGCTCATAGTTCTGTTTGATTCTAAGGTCAGGAAGACCCCCTAGCTTGGGCATCTGGGAGTGGTGGCCCATCATGATGGGAGCTTGGGAGAGAGAAAACTACTTATAGCTAGAGCCAGGAAGGAAAGGGGAGAAAGCAGAGGGGATGCGATCCCATAATTCCTTTCTAAGAGATGCCCTTCATATCCTATCGACTTTTCATTTAACTACACCCTTAAAAGTGTTGAAGTATCTCCAAATCTTGCCACCCTAGAGAGCAAACCTTTAGCATGGGGACATTTGGGGGTTATTACCCATATTCAAATCACAGTAAAATGCAAAGTAGATGTTAATTGTTTTAATATGTCGTTTTGGTAATAATGGCATATGGGAATATTTTATCTTTTTTCAGAACACATGCAAGTTTTTCTGAATATTTTAATTGATGGCAGGTTGAATCAATGGATGTAGATGCCACAGATATGGAGGGCCAACTGTACATCATTCATTTCAAGTTAGATCATACACTATGGAATCTATGGAACAATTAAGAGAAATCATAGGGTCACATCTTTCATATTTTGGGTTGACAGTTCCTTAGAAAACTCACACACACACACACATGCACACACACAGCATAGAGAAAAACTGCATGTAATCAAAAATCACAACAGTTTTTATTCCAATGAAAACTATCAAGAAAAAGAGGATACCACAGTCAAAATAGGAGGAAATATATTTATAAATCATGTATCTGTCAAGACACTTGCATCCAGAACTCATAAAATAATTCCTACAGCTTGGTAATATGGAGACAAATGGCCCAATTAGAAACATGTCCAATGATTTCAGAGACATTTTCAAAGAGGGAGTAGAAATGTTCACACTGTTTAAATTGCCCTTCAAATTACTTTAAATTACCCGTATAATTATTTTGTGAATAACTTTATATATTTGATTTAAAGCATTAGTGTCTGTCATCTAAATATTTAAAAGACTGTGTGCCACATTGTGAAGCCTTGTTTTGTAATTATTTAGTATGTTTCCCTTTTTACTAGATGCTGTTATCAAAAGCTGTGGAAATATCTGTCAATCTCTGTAGTTCTTGAGCTGAGTGTTAGAGGAATGACTGTCAAGGTGAAACTTTATTTCTAATAAAGATGTGAATAAACAAGTTAAAATAATAGTTCTTTTGAGAGCTGAATTTGGGCCTGGTGCAAGACAGTAAGCAATGTTCATTTCACTGAAGGATAAATTGGTATGATCTGTGGCTTTGAACTATGATTTTTCACTTCATATTTGAACTGTTGTTAGTGAATTTTTAAAAAAGTGTCTTATGAAGAGTTAATCATAGATTAGCAGTGTAGTCAATGGGAGATCTGTTTCTTTCTTTCTAAGACAAAGTTTGGAAGGTGGCTCCACTGTGATTTGTCACAAATGAGACCCAGGCTGTGTTGACCACACTGAGATTCACCACTGGTCAAGCTTAGGTCTCAGCATAGAGCGGATACTGGCTCCATTACTACTGGCCTGACTTTGGTGCTTCCTGGTGAACTGTAGAATCAAGCTAGTGCCTCAGCCACCAAACATCCCCAGGTCTCACTTGCTTGACTTTAGGAAAATAAAACATCAAAAGCAAGTTTAGCTTTAGAGGGAAAAATGCTTAGAGAAGCACTCTGCTATACATTAATACTCCAAAGGAAGGTGAGGTGAAATGACTCACCCGGACCCTTGCCTCTTTGACCCTTGCCACCACGCGGATGTGAAGCTGAGGTATTTTCCTGCGGGATTTAGAGCTGGTCCATGAGAGCCACTCTGTCTCTTGAGGAGAGAGTAGGGCTGGTACTTTAAAATTTACATAATGATGTGTAAACACTAAATTAAAGTGGTTTAACTGAATTCACATTTTTGGCAAAAAAATGGTGTTTTTTTTTTCCTTTTAAGATAAAACAAAATCTAAAAGAAAAAAGATAAAATTGTCCGGTTTGGGACTAAATGAAATAAAAGTTGCCATGATTGCAGAGTCTGTTCCAGGGGCGCGGGAGGCAGTGTGGCGTTAGCAGCGCTCCCTGTGGACCTGGCATCTGCCCTTGATCCCCACCTATGATGGGTAACTGTCGTGATGCAGGCCCGTGCGTTCTTCTGATACAGCCTCTGATTCCCAGCACAATATTGTATGCAAATAAAACAACACGACAAACAAACAAACAAACAAACAAAAAACTCCACATAGTGCTGAGAAGCCAGGGAAAGGAAAACACGAAACAGAGGTGTGGATATGGCTGGTCACTTCCATCAGTAGGAAGGAAGGGTGCAGTAGCTTCCCCGTCGTCTCTTCCTGGGTGTCCTCGGCCTCCCCAGAGTGCCGGCCTGCAGCCACACGGACTGCGTGCCCCGGGGTACCTGTGATTAATTTCCTGAACTAAAGAACGGGAGGGAGTAGTAAGAGCAGTACCTTTAATGAAGTAACACCACTCCAAAAACTTTATATCTACCTTCCCAATAAACCTCTGAAGGTTACTGTAGAACCTTTCTATAAATATGGGAAGGGGAGGTGCAGATATATTACATAAGGAAAATCAGCTAATACATGACACAGTAGGAATTGAATCACATTTTTGTCCTTTACTATAGTTTCTACATTTTTCCTTGCATGAAACCAGAAGTGGGGAAAAAATACAAACCTATTTGCACCTGTATAAATCTGTATTGAGACCTCATTTTTCTCATGTTATGCCTCAGGTTCTCTCTATCTTTATTTTTACCATCTTCATTTAGAAATCAGTTCACTTACTTTTCCACACATAGAGATTGACCTATGTTAGATGAAGGGACTATATAAAAAATGATTACTATAATCACTGGGTCTTGAAAAAAATATTACTTAGGAAATGCTTTTACTTTCTTTCTAAAGGGATTGTAAGAAGTTGTACATGATTTAACACTACTCAGTGAAAAACAGGTGTATAATGTGAGTGATTTGGGTGAAATGAGGGCACCTAACTTGAGTTTTGGGGGTCTGAATCTTCTGACACAGACGGTGATTTGTTTGGAAACAGACAGGAGTGTATTTTAAAACTGGTCCACAATGCAGTCATCTCACTGCCAAAACATCCTTAAGAAGGTGATGTAAGTGCTGCCTCCCAATAAACCTAAATCAAACTCCCTTTGGAAGTGTATCTGATGGAGGGCCCTGCTCTTTGGGAATGTCTAGTGTTTCAAATACTGGAAAGACCTGTAAGGGTCACACGGAACTCCACTGTGAGGGACCCTGAGGAGCCCAGACTGAGGACAGCAAGAGCACAATTGGGTGTCCTATGTGCTGTTCTCCCAGGAAACACGGGCACTGCACAGCAGGCGGGAGGCACTGCTTTGCATTGTTGGACTGGTGAGAACTTTCTCTCCGTCTGTCTCTCTCTCTCACACACACACCTTCTTGTCTCTCCTTAAGTAGGTGGAGATTTCTATAAATTTAAAACTTGTGGTCTATCTGTGGGAGTGAAGTTACTGCCTGCACTTGAATTCAGGGTCCAAGACTTAATTTTCATGTAAGTTTTCTCAACTTAAACCCAGTGAGCCTCAATTCCCTCATCTGTCAATGAAGGTCATCATATTGAGATGCGGTGTAAGGGGGTTAACACTTGTGAATTTCTAAGCACCACACTCACCATCTGGCCACTTCCCACTGGAAGCTCATCACTAGTGTCTTGCTGTGATGGTCCACTGGTGAAGACTGACACCCTCGGATGCCCTCTGTCTCCTCCTGTCCTACCTTCCTTAGATTGTGTGTTCCAAAGATTCCCTGTTGCTTCCAAGGTCCAGAATACAATAGCTTATATAAATAATTACTTTCCTTCCAAAAGCTTGAGTCTTGTTGCCCCTGTAACATTTCACTGACTCTACTTTATTGATCATACAGTTAAATTTTAATGAAATATTTTGGACTCTCTGCTGCGTGTTTTATGTTTTAGATGACCTTTCCCCCCACTCACTTGCACTCCATTGGCCAGATGTGCTAAAAATGAGGCAGCATTTTGGATAAATGAGTGGATTTATGGTTGCCTGACATTCATCTTTCCAGTTATCTGCTCTGTTTATTTATTTTTTACTAAAATGTATTTAGTACTCCTGTCATTACAGGCGATAGGCTTTGGGTGTCTTAAAGACAGAGTAAAGGGTGGGAACTGCCGATCTCACTTTGGCACGTCTCACCCACACTAGGCACTAATAAAAATCTTGTGATTGCAAACTGAACTACTGTTACCATGTAACAATAGCTAGATCACAAACAAAGAAATGGCTAAAGACAGTGCGGCTTTGGGGTTCTTCACACCAGCAGGGAATGATACACTTGAGTCATTTGTAAGAAGACACATGCAGCTTAAAACCATAATGTGGAGTGAAATAAATCAGACCCACAAGTTTAAGGATCTCAAAGTTTCTGTTACATGAGAAACCCCAAATACAAACAAAGAGCAAAATAAAGAATCAATAATAGGAAACAGTCAGGTAGATCTTGGCAAAAAAGAAGGGACCAAGAGAGGCAGGTATTGGCGAAGAGACAGGGGAAGAGGACAGTAAAAGAAACTGAGATTTGCTGTGTGCTGTACCAACTCCCCATGAGGAATACACTCGTGTGCTGCAAGCATGCACTAATAAATTTTAAAAAATGAGTATGCTAAAATATGAGCAGTGAAATAGACTTTAAGTATAATAAAAATAGGAGGAAAAATATATGTGTCACTGCCTGGGAAACCTGGTTTGGTATCTATCACGGGAGAAGAAATTGAGTAGAAATTTAAATGTTGCAGGACTCCTGAGGAGAATCAGCCAAGCAAGGAGACAGAGTTACAGCAGGGTTTGAGTTTGATGTGTGCTCGGTTGGCAGGATAAAGGGTGAAGCAAAGGACAGGACCAATCGCAAATTTCCACGTTCATTAGTTTTTATATTCTCTCTAACTAAGCTGATGTAATTTTGGTTTATGTGTTGGGATAAAAGCATCTACTTTTTCAGAAGTAAAACTCTTATAGATCTTTCTAGAATTTCTATCTTCTGGGAATAGTTAGACACAATATTTCTGTGCAAAGCAATGTGGGATCTGTTGGAGTTGGACATAATGAAGGGTGAGCTAGAATGCCCAGAAGACTGAAGGGATGGCTTGTTTGTTGTCTTGTTTGTTTTAAAACAGTCTCATTACATTGCTCTGACCTTGAACAGTCTGATTCCATGGTCCTTCCACCTCAGCCTGAGTGGTGGGTCCCACAGATAGAGGTCACCACATTTGGTAATGGAGGATTTTAATCTACATCATGGAGTCACTGGCTGATTGCCCTTTGTGTTTGCATATAAACAAGAATTCAGTCAGTTTCAAATACATTAGACAGAACTGTCACAATTTCTAACAGAAGAAGATAAATTCTGTTCTCAGAAAACTTATAAACACTGCTTGAAGGAAAGCCTGTGCAGACAGGTTGAGAAGGTGGCTGCTGACTCAGGAATCTTATTAGCCAAGACAGCAGTAACCCTGTGAACCAGTGGACTTTGCAGCTGCTTTATTAACCTGGACACATCTGTTCCTTCCGCACAGTCTTCTCAGAGATAAAGAATACTTGCTTGCTAGGACTCCACACAGGAAGCAACTTGAAGCACATCTTTGAGGGAGTGGACTGACTGGGCGGGAACCATGCCAAAGATGACTGTATGAACCCATCTCAACTAAACCAGCCAACAGCTGTTTTTGGATGTTTTGCTTCTGAAGATACAAAGTGTGATCACAAAATATAGTGAATGCTTAAATTTGAAAAACAAATTAGGGTAAAAGACACACTGCCACTATTCCTCCTCAATATACTCCCCTCACTTTGAACACACATATTCCATCATTCTTGTCACTTTCTGAACCAAAAATGTCCTCTTTCCTCAGTATCTTAAGATACCCTATCACAGCTGCGTTGAGGTTCTGAATGGGTTCCGACCATTTATCTTTCATGATCCTTTTGATTTAGGGAAGAACCAAAAGTCACATCGTACTAGATCCAGTGAATAAGGGAGACAGGGACACACTGTGACATGTTTTCAAGCCTGTCTTTCCATCATGTGGTGTTCAGCGGCAGCACTAACTACTTTCACCACCCATTATAAAACGATTCACGGAAGAGCAATTCCAGAGCTGCTTCCTGAACCGGCAGCAGTGACAGCATAAGGCATAAGTGTGTTCGCAGTGAGAAGATTTTGGTGATGTTCTATTTACTGTAATAAAATTTCACTGCAATAAACATTTACTGTAATACAATTTTAACAATGAAATATTCATGCTATAGTTTAATCATACATTGCATATGAAGAAAGGCAAGAAATTGTGCTACATCATATAAACTTTCCAGAATTCTGAAAATGCTATTTGAATACTTAACAAACAAACGGAAGAAATACAAATTTCTTTCTAGAAGACGCACTTCATTTTATAATCTAGGATTGGGAAATTTCATTTACTTACAACACATTGATTCAAGGACAGATTTTTCAGTTTGTTATTGAACTGTGGCTCTCAGAACATCACTGATGAAGATGTAGGTAAGATCTATATGAAAAGAGAGCACTCAATAATTTTATGATAAGAGAGAAGGGCACATTTTATACATTAACAAAGTAAGAGTCTTTTTAGATTCTGTCACAGGGAAAACTCATGTTTGAGTTTAAATATAGACATGTAACCTGAGTCAACTCCTAATGTGAACTGGAACAGTGTGAAATAAAAAACAGGAGTACGAAATACACACATACTTAGGCACTTTGACTGACTAATGGACATTAATGTCTTTCTTCTGGTTAATGAATAATAAATCAGTGACCTTGACCAATAGAAATGGGCCCAAATATATCTTGTTATTTTTTTCCTTTTCTTTGCAGCAGCCAATCACTGGTTACTGGCTGTGCCACACATATTTCATGCACTTCTCACTGTCCTCTGTCACTTGAGGATGATGCTTTAGGTATAAATTACTGTATTAACCACTTACAAGTACAATTACGGCAACATAATGAGGTAGAGCTTCAAGCTGTCATCCCATATACTTACTGGATACTCTATTTAAATCTTGGATGATGAGATTTGCTTTGGAAGTGTTATTGTAATGAGCTTTGGCACTTACATTCTTAGGTGTCCAACTCAACTGTCCTAAAGTTGTTAATCTCCTAACATGGAAGTTTGGGTCGTTCCTAGACTTTGCACCGTTCTTTAGTGGTGGGTACCATGGCAGTGGTGTACAGGCCTCAGAATACACTGTGGCTTTTCTTTCTCTCTGGCCTCTTGCTCACTCTCGGTGATGTGTGCAGACACAGGAAAGGTACAGAGCTTTGTGTAACTCACTAATTCCCATCTTTACACTGACTGTAAGGAAACAAAGATACAAACTCAAGGTCCGCTTCTTTTCATGGCAGGGCTTTCTGGAACAAAGTGGAGTATTAATCCCCCAATTCAGTAGGGTTTGGGGTACATGGGGTATATATTTGTGGCCTACATATTTTGGGGCTATTGGTAATCTCTCTAATAAATTTATTTCTCCCCTTTTAATCAATCAATAAGGCAAATGTAGGTGGATGTAGATTCTGTAGTTTGTTTTTGGAAGTGAACTCTCTTTTAAGCTTACAGTTTGATCATAGTGAATTTTGGGGTTGTGTACTTACCTTCATGCTATTTTAATTTGATAGTTCAAGATAACTTAAGGCTATTATTTATAATTGGCACTTTAGCAATTTTTCCCATTCTGTTTTCTCCCCACCGCTTTGAGTCATGGCATCTTTCTTTTATCATTCTCTATGACTTCATGAAGAGCTGTTTTCCTATGAGAACATATTTGTTTTCCTGAAAAATCTCTGTGTTCCAGCACCCTTGATGGATTTCCTACCTTTTTTTACAGTGTAACGTACATGGCAGAAGGTGGTTGAATGGTGTCATATGCTGAAGCTATTGAATTTTCTTATTGAGTTGTAAGGTTGGCATAAATGCACATCAGATTTGGTAGCACATCCTGTGTGTAATGCTCTTACCTATACTTGATAATGGCCATGGTTGTCCAAAACACACATTAGTTGCTTACATCATTGTGGTGGCCCCTAAAAGCTGGTTGCTATTAGGCCTACAAAAGAAGAATGATACATGGTGCAGTCTAGAATCATTGCTATAATCTGAATGTCTGTGTCTTCTTTAAAGTAAAATATTGAAATCCTAATATTCTAGTTGATCATATGAACTGATTAGGTCATGAAGACAGACCCTTGTTTAACAGTTGAAGCTCATTTTCTTCTTATACCATGTGAGGATCTAGCCCAAAATTACCACTTATGATCCAGAAAAATCAAATTTCACCAGAAATCAAATCTGCAGATGCCTGGGCCTTGATCTTTTCAGGCTCTAGAATTGTAGGAAATATATTTCTGTTGTATATAACACATTCTGTTTAGGGATTTTGTTGTAGCTTACCAAATGGACATGCAGTTATCAAAGACTGGCCCCTGCAACTATGAAAAGTATTACCTTAAATTCCTTTACTGGAGATGTGAAATACAGTTGTCTGGAATACACTGGGCTTCTATCAGAAGAGGTGAAGTTACTATACTGCTGAAAGAGAATATGAATGTTTCCAAGAATAGTCATTGTTTTGTTTAATTTGCTTAGTTGAAATATCTGAGATCTGCTTGGAATAACCTTTGTGATCTGATACTTTAAGGAGACATTCTTGGAAAGTTTAATTTCTTCATGCATTGGAGATTACTCTCATCTTTTCTATCACTCTGTTTTCAAGTCCAAATTTGCTTTGCTCTGATTTATTTTCATCTTACCTAAAGGCACGAGTATTTTCATCATTTTTATTTTGAATTATACAATGCATTTTATATTCGAGTTTTCCCCCATATCTAATAGCTCTTTAGTCAACTATGGAAATTTTTACTCTTACTGCTTCTTGCCTGATTTATCAAAATGGCTTCATAGATTGCTTCTGTTTCCAGTCTTTATATTCTGTTCTATGTCCTGTGTAGTTACTTGGAACATTCATATTTGATCTGTAATCTCTTTATTTTAACCTTCACCAGTGGATCCTCAAATCTTGGATTTATGTTATAAAATATTCTCTGAAATTAGTCTCCTCTGAGACCTAGTTTATCATACTCCAACAAATATTTTTTCTTTAGCTTGTTGAGCCCCTTGAAATCCCCTCAGACTATTACTGTGAGCATCTCCACAGTAGGTTTTCTTCACTTGCAATACTTTCTTTGCACTTTCTCCTCTTCTTAAATTTAGTTAATAAAAATAAATACACAGCTAGGTATGTATTGTCAAAACAAAACCATACAGGATGTGAGAAGTCCTTGCAAAATCCAGGCAAACTCCGAGAACCAAGACTTTGCCCAGAGTGTGGACTGTTTTTCCTTGTGATGAGTCTCTTTAAAAGACCTGTCTTTCTCACCATCTAGGTCTGCTCATTATGTCCTAGCTGGGGACAGCATGGTAAATAAATGAGCAAATGGCTTACATCACAGTATGGTTGACAGCAGGTGAATGACATTTGAACAATAAACAGCATGAAATACAGATGGATAAAGTGATTTCCACCTGTGAAACTTTCTCTGACGTAAACAAGGTGCTAGGAATGAAAGTCATGACAGTTGTCTTGGACTGAGAGAGCCAGAGGTATTTCTGAGGAGATGGCCTGATATTTGTGTCTGCTTTAGAGGATTCTGATCTGCTCTTCACCTGGAAACTCTGTCTCAGAACTGAGAGCTGCTCACACTTGGAGACAGACAGAGCGAGGGATGGTGCAAGGATGTTTTCAACATCCATTAAGTGCTAAGTTAGAAGCTGAAATTTAAATGCTTCACCCTCAGGCCATATTCATGTATCTTATAAAAAATAGTTCTATCAAAGTATTAAAGAAAAAGGCAAAGTTTGGGATAGTAATACACAAATTTAAGAAGTCCTGGAGGAATTCAGGGTTGAAAGTCAAAGAATCAGGCTAGGGAAGCAGAAGGAGGAAAGAAAGAAAAAAGATGAGAATTGCTATTAAAATACTTTCCTCTCTGCTGAAAGTATTGGAAGCAGATTACATAGTTTGTTATGGTTTGGTGGAAAGAAAGCGTTTGACGGTGATGTCGTATTCTTTGACTCCCAAAGACCAGAGTTAGAGATGGAAGGCAGAGGACCCAGAGACGCCACCGGCGGGGAGAAAATGAGCACATTTACCTGTAGCCTTGGCTAAGAGACTTCCTCGGCAAACCTCCGGTTTCCGTGTTCCAGTAGCGCCTCAGAATGTTGGGTAGCTTCACACAGGTCAGATTGCAGCTGAGATCTCCAAAAAATATTTCAACAAAGAGAGTAAGACACCAATTCCTTGAGTAAGGTCGACAGGTTCTGTAGGTTTAGAAACCTTTAGAAACTACCACTATATTCAAAACCTGCCTGATTGAAATTCATCTTAACCTTGTTTAATTGCTTTTCCATATTTTGTCCATATATTTCTCATATACTTTCCCAACATACTTAGACATCTAAATAGTACAGAAAAGCCTGTATAATTCATTTAGAAAATTCATGATAAAGGACCAAATATAGCAACTATGTCTGGTTCTACAAGTAGCACATATGTTAGTTGTTGGCAGGGCCTGTGTCACTTGGTTCTTTATATGACTCAATCTCTGCACAATGTTTATTGTTAGTTTTAAAGTGGAGATGGAGAGAGATATTTGTGTGGGAAGATTTCCACCTAAAAAATGATAGATACAAGAACAAATGTCTACAATTTGAAGACAGGTTGTGTTAGTATTTAATTTGCTACATCTCTACAAAATGGCACAAAGTAATGCTAAACAAAACAAACAAAAGGAACAAAACTACTCCGGTGTGTTGAATGTCTGGATTAGAGTTTTAATTTGCAAAAGGTGGTAGCTGTCTTCAAATCACCTATGGATTTTCCTAGGGAATATTAATTAGATTTTTATCTATTTCTAGAGACATAATCCAAAATACAGATTTACAAGGAAATGGGTTCAATTAAAAAGGAGAAAAAGTGCTAAAATGTAATTTCTGTTTTGGTTGCATAGTCTATTATATGCCAAGTTCCCTGTGGCTCCTTTGTTAATTGTTTCATTTTTCAGCAGATGTTTTCCAGATAGTAGAAATTTAATAAATTTTGGAGTCAATGCACAAATAAATAATAAATAATAAGTAGGGCTTTTCAACTTGAATGAGATGCATCTCCATTATTGAACATGTTTTGACATTGTCCAGGTAAGCATACTTTATAAGCCCTTAATGGTGGAGATTTGAAAATCCTGGAGAGGAATCTTTATTCTAAAGTACTCTTTATTCTAATCATGAAACCCTGAGAGAAATATTCTGGCATTCACTTAAATTCTTTATGATTGAAACATGCATTTTAAGTATACATATTGCTTTCATCACACACACACACACACACACACACACACACACACACACACACCCTTAGGAAAATGTTCTTTCTCTAATTTGGAAGCATGTTAAAAGTAGGAGCTATGATCTCTTTGTCCATAGAGGGTTTAAATAAAGTTATTTGATCTCCTGCCTTGGACTGCGGGGAAGAAAGCTTTATAGGACTTTTTGTCTTTTGAAGCATTGAGGATTAAACCGAGGGCCTTGTGCATGTTAGGCAAGCACCTCCCACTGAGTTACTTTCCAAGCCCAATTAAATGCCTTTTAAAAAAATGCTTTAAAATCTTTTAAATTTTAATCAACACATGATTAATGCACGTATCTATCTGTAAGGTATAATGTGTCCCTTTGCCGAATTCTCACCTTACAATAGTTCTCCCTTTTCCCTGGACTTCAGAAGTGCTGCCTATCAAGCAGGGGTTAGAAGTCCCTGGCTTGCTTCTGGGAGGGCGGTGCAGGTTTGTTCCATTGGTAGGTAAATGGATGCACCTGGAGACCACGCTCTTCGGTGAAATGATCAGACTCACATGTTTAAAGGTCACATTGTTTCTCTGATGTGAAACTCAAAGGGTAAATAAGGGTCAAAATATATAATAGATATTGGGAAATAGGAAGAAAATCCTCAAATAGGGAGGGGAACAAAGCAAGAGGGGTAATAAGAAAGAAAAGAAAAAGAAGAAAAAGAGAATAGAAGGAAAAGATGGAAACAAAGTCTCTGGAAATAAGGATGGGAGAGAGGCCAGAGGGGAGGGGACTGGGAACAAAAGAATCAATATAGATCATGTACAGGTACAAATTCCCTGTGATGAGTGTGATCATTAAGTAGATCTAAAATGTACCAATAAAATCAATTAAAAGTAAATATAAAATAAAATTAAAAACAATAAAGTTGTTTTGCAGTAAACATTTATTAAAAAACATAAGAAAATATGGAATAAAAAAATTGTTTTTGCTCCTAAATGTTGGATGATGATGGTACTTCTGCTGCTGATTAAGCCCAGACCATAAACACTGGGATTTACTTGGGTAACTCAGGTATTCTTTACATTTTGTTGTTGGGAGCCTGAAAGCTATCTGTAGTTTTGTGTGTGTGTGTGTGTGTGTGTGTTGCTTCTTGAGAGCAGGGCAGACTCAGCAGCATGGTGGTGATGTCCCTGATCTTTACTGGAGCCTTCTTTGTGAGAACCAAATCACATTAACTGGAATTTCCTTTTCTGGTAGAAATATTTCATTGTTAAAATACTGTTTTCATGTAGCGACATAGCATTGCTCATTTCCTTAGAAAAAAACTCTTCTGTTCTTAGAACAGCACTCAGCAAGGTTGTAGAATCAGCCCGGAGCGACGGTGCACCACTCCTATGTCCACCTGCCCACTTCCTCTCCTGTTCCTAGGATGATAGGCAGAAAGGTACATCACTATTTTCACTTACCCTTAACTTAAAAATATTTTGGCTCCTGGGACAAACTAGAGAAAGAACCTGCGGACAAAGGGAGTGCAGAATACTAAAATATGGTGAAAAAAAAGAAATATGCAAACCGGTCTGCAAGTGAAGTTTAGGAACATTTCCCAAAGAATCTTCACAACTAAATTTTAGGCTATCTTCCGAAAGGAAAAAAAAAAAAGAAGGGTAAAGAAATAACAGTAGTTAATGTATATGTAATATCACTCAACGCTTACCCTGCGTGCTAGTAAATCATACTATTATGATTTGGCAGGAGGAGAAACTGAGGGACAACATGATCACATGACCTGCACGAAATCACAGGTAAATTACATGCCAGGGCCAGAGCTGTGGCTTCTGCTGTCTTTTGTTTATGGAAACTTTCAGAGTTTCTGAGGAAACTAAATCTCCTCAGAACATGTATGTGCTTGTAACTAAGGTGTAGTAGAGGTGAGGGAGGGCCAATTGCATTGGAAAACTTTTTCTGGATGACTTCAGGTGATGACCAGGCCTTTCTACAACCCCTAAATCCATCCATAGATTCCAACAGGGACCCCTCCTCACCCGAGGGACATTTCCTAGTTTCCTGAAGACAGGGTTCAGGTTCAGAAGTTTGCTAGCTTTCTAGAACTACAAGTATGTTATGAAAAAGGCTAGCCAGCAAGAATATTAAGTGTTACGTTTTATCAAAACCACAGGCAAAATAAATTGCAAATTGTATGAATAGTTAATGGTCTTGCTCTTGTACAGAATCAATAACAGGACTGAGGTAAAAATTTTGATGAAATAAATGTTCATGTTTCTTCAAAATATACACTCTGTGGAAACATAACTCCTGGTGGGGTAGTATTAGAAGGTGGGAGGGTATTAAGTCATGAAGTTGGAATCCATTAAATGGGATGAGTTCTTCACAAGGGACTGAAGAGACCAGAGCTTGTTCCCTCTCCCATATGAAACAGCTAGAAATTGCTATCTATGAAACAAAATGGGCCTTTATTACACAATGAACTCACCAACATCTGATTCTTGAACTTCCCAGCTTCCAGATTCATAGCATTCTGTTACAGCAGTCCAGATGGACTAAGAGAAATACAAAAATTCCATGAAGTGGATATCACAGGGCCAGGGCTCTTGGTTGGATGTTAATGGGCCAGAACAGGGTTTTGACAAACTGTCACCAGCCTGTAGTGGAATTATAAAAACAAGCACAGTTTTCATGCAGATAATATTGAAGCCCGCCTTCCACATACTGGCCAGGAGCACAAACTCTGTGGTGGGCTGCTGAGATCCACTGCCTGGTTCCCCCGTGGAGTTAGACTGGTGCACCACACCTGACCTCTTTTAATTTCAATTTCCAGATGTGTCAAATAGGAACAAAAATAGCATAAGGGTTTTGTGCTTATTAAATGAGTTAATAGACATAAGAGACTCAGAGGAGTAAGTTCTCAGCAAATGTTAGCCAATAGGAAGAGTGGAGGAAAAGAAGCCTAACCAGTATAACATGGCAAAATATTTTGCAACTTGAGGTCCATTTTGCAAGTTATCATTACTTTTTTATTACCATTCTATTCATTGTACCAGTTAAGAATATCCAAATATGTATTATATAAATGGGAAAAAATAGGGAATGAGAGGGAGGAGAAGATACATGAGCAGAGGTGAGGAGAGAATTATCTGTTCAGCTGTTTTCCAACAAGTGTCTTCCTTCTCAGTCTGGAAGGCAGAGGGCACAGCTTCTGTCCTGTCCACCCAGGAGGCAGTGCTAGGGCACACGGCCTGTTTCTTCCTCTTTGGACGGGCTGCACGCGGGACTCAGTGAGGAGTGTCTCATCTCGGTTAGCATATCTTTTTTTTTTTTTTTTTAAGCATACAATTTCCGTATCCAACACTCCTTGCCTCAACAGTAAATTAGCTGATGGCTACTTTTACTTGGCCTTTTAGTGTCAGGGTACCTCTGCCCATTAGATTAGAAGATGTTTATCTTATTTAAGAGAGAAAAGAGTGTTATCTAGTACAAAATATTTTGGTGGTACAAAAGACTGAACTTTCAGTGTACTATGAATAAGAATTGTGAATGGTTTTTCTCCTGGAAGAACAAATGTTTCTTTTATCAGGAATAACAGAGTATATAAATGTTTTAACACATTCACTGATGACAAGAGGAAACCCTTCCAACCTGGCAAACACAAACAACAACTTAAGAACCCCGGAGTTGAAAGCTTTTCCTCTGAGACTGCAGCCTGCTGTAATTGTCGGGGGCTCATGTAGGAGCCCTTTCAAAATCACAGCAGTGTGTGCCCACTGTATCTCATAAATTCAAGGGACACTGGACAGGTAATAGGAGTATTAGCACAAACAAATTCTATTTCTCAGGAAGAAAAGGAAGAACAGACAGGAAGAAAGAGAGGAAAAAAGCAAACAAGGAACAAAGAAGAGAAGGAAGGAAAGGAGAGGAAAGAGAACAGAGAAGAAAATCCATACCTGAGCTCCAAATAAACAACATCTTGAATTAAAATACTGAGTGAATTTCAGGGCATGGTAAATTGACTGGCATCCCTATTCCTTTGGTAAGCAGACTTTACCAGAAGGGGACATATGTTGGAATGTCAATTATGTTTTTCTACTGAGTGAACACTCCTATTGCCTGCACATGAATTTCCAAGCAGTTTTTGGCATGTGCTGGTTTTTAGAACATGAAAAGATATAGACAGAAAAGAAGAAAATTTGTATCATATTAAATATCTGCATTATACAGAGTCTCCCAAAGGTGGACAGGTATAGCCACTCTGCATAATGGAATCCCCAGGGAAAGAGCAGTTCATGCAACGTGTTCAAGGTTATTTGAATTAGAGTCGCGTCTTTCGTGGGGGTAAATAGTCCCCCCAGCCATGGATATCGTATGTCTTAAGAAACACTGGGAAAATCATGGCTTTTTACATTAGACACTTAAAATACTGTTGGCTAACAGTCTTCATCTAATGATGCCTAAATTCCACACACCTCACTCGGAAAACGCTCTCTGCCTGGCACAGAGAGGAGTGTGTTTGTTAACAGAAGGGATGGATTTCTTCTCAGTTTCCTCCCTCAGGGTTTAATGGGTTATTACAAATCAAGCTTTGCAGGGATAGGAAAGCTTTCTCTCATCACATCAACTAATTACAGGGGAGAGGGAATCAATTGCTCAGCATCGCTAGCGCTGCTTGTAAATCACACCGTCCTTTAAATGGGATTTAAAATCCCTGAAAAAACAGAATGGTGAACATTGAAATGAGTGTCCTGTCGGCAGCAGCTCAGCAAGACATGACATAGGAAACCTCTGTCCATCCTTTGATCTAGGCTGGTACTTCCTGACCAAACCCTTGTGGGTGTCCAGCAAAGGGACATGAGAGTGACCCACAGAATCCAGATTGTTGGTATTTCTTCATCACCCCTGTCTTACACAGGCATACCTTCGGGTACCTCTGGCTAACAAGGAGTTTAGTATTTGAACCTACTTGGTCTGGCTCCAGGGCCGTTCACTTCGTGGTTCCTCTATGTCACCTTCAGTAGGAGGCAAGAGGTCTGACTGCTTGTGTGGGAATCAACAGAGACACAGATTTGGGAACAGAATCTAATCTAAGACTCTCTTGATGTTTTAAATTTGTGAATTCGGAGAGTGATTAACATAGATGATATCTAGACAAACACTACCTTGAACATGCATATTTATCTTGTTTTTTTTTCTTTAAAAATACCATCTAAGACTTTAATTTAAACTGACCTAGTTTCTTGACAGTTTTTGACTAAAAAGAACATTTTTGCATAAAGTTTATTCTGTACTTTGAAGGTTGGCTCGAAATTAACATTTCTAAGTCAGTCTGTGGATATTTCTTAGATTAGATACATGTTTTCTAACAGTTCCTGTATAGCATTCTCAACATGAGTTCATAAATGCTAACTGAATGTTTCCAATTATTGGTTAGCTGTCTCTAAAAAATGATCTTGGCAACTGTGTATCTTGTGGATGCTTTAAGCAGCATTTTTAAAGGTTAGAGGTATCTATAAACTTAATTTTCTATTATGTTTCCTCTTGCAGCTTGTTGCTTTTTTCATGTTTGTTGTCCATTTAATTTGGTTGAAAGTATCATTTATCTGTTTCTGCTACTTCTTAGGGAAAAGCATTCTGGTCCCTTTGGTGAACACCCTAGAAATACTTTCTTTGCTTTATGTTCAGACAGATAAAGGGTTTTAAATTTCACAAAGCAAAACCTTTGCTGTTTCCTCTCTTGCTTTCAAACTTAATTTATTTTGCATTACCTTATTTTTATAATTCTTATATGATTTAAAGACAGCTTTGTTCACCCTGGGATGTTAAAGTAGAAAGCACAGGTTATAGGTAAGAAATAAATAAAATGTTAATCCTCTGGAATAGAGAATACTATATTTAGGATACAGAAGAGATGCATACATATTTAGTCTTACTCAGACCTAATAAAACATCTTTTTTTTCTCCATGCCTATTCTTGCCTTACTGAGTCTAGCTTAGAAAAAATACCTGTTTCCTGGAAAGTACTTTCAGATTATCAGTTGCATCAAAATCTCTACAGGTAAACACAGAGAAGATAGGAAGCTAAGAGATTTCTAGATTAGGGAACATTTCCCACAGTTCCCTTTTTCCTCCCTTAATCTTTAAGAGGGCTTATTTCTTTTATTTTTTCCTCTTGTCTTCTCTTCTAGGAAGGCTTCCTTGAACATCATTCACCAATTAAACTAGATGCACCAGTTATGTGCCCCTCGTATTCTGGAGTATTTTTTTTATCAGAGCTTTATCACACTATGATGTCTACTGCCAGCTGGAAGCGCTATCTGGCAAGCTCTTTATAGCAGAGACTATTAACATAAATTAAGTACATTCAAATGAATGTGAAATTTTAATGTGTGTATTTTACAGACAACCAAAACACAAAGACTTTATCTGCAAGCAACGTTTTTTTTGGCATAGTTAGATATTTTAAGGTAAAATGAAGCCAAATGCCCAGACGTCCTTAGGTTCTCATTTGCTTCCTCTTATATTCCCAAAGGATTAAGATAATTTTGCTAAAAACTAATTATTTTTTTTGTCCTATATGTTTTATAACCTTGGATAAATCCAGACTTGCCTGTAAGATGTAGAGAATTTACTGTCTCTAGAGGAAAGATTTAATTTGTATAATCTGACACAGTTGGAAAAGAATCAAGAATTCCTTAGCCATGAATGGTCTGTATGGAGAGCCCGGACTCTGAGACAGATGAAGGTTGTTTGTTCTCCTGCTAAACACTGGTGAAAGTTCACCTTGCGACTTACATACCTGAGTCAGCATGTTTCTGTTTTCAAGCATCTGGAAACATTTGCCCTTTACCACCTACTCCACAAGGTTAATAATGCTTAGGAAATTATCGTGAACTAGCCGCAGATTTTTTAATTCTTGGGAATCCTCAGAACTATGCTACATTTGTTACCAGAAAGGCCCAGGGTCAAGCCTGGAACCATTTCTCTCACCTTGTCATGCTCACTATTGAAGGAACTACAGCAAACATAATGACCAACACACTCCAGTCACTCAGTGAATATGTGCAGAATGAATGGGCGGTGACACTATTTATGATGACTGAGTGCTCCAGGCAGCTGGAACTGTAAAAAGAAAAGAAAAAAAGACTTTACTACAAATATAGATGTATCCTGTTACTTTCTAAAGGAAAAAAAAATTACTGAGCATTGACTATCAGATAAGGTGCCAGAAGATTATATGGAAAATATCATTTAATTTTTATAGCAGGTCTCTAAGAGTGATCTTATTCTTGTTTTATAGCTGAAGGAATGCAAATGTTAAAAATCTAGCCACTTAACACAAACAATCACTCCAACACAGCATCAGTAGTTAGTGAGGGTTAACTTCTAACTCTGGTATTACTGGCTATTTTGAAAAGCTGGTTTCTGGATGTCCCCATGTGTCACATGCTCCATCCTCTTTTTATCATTCATCTCCCATCTGGCTTTCTTCAGGATTTAGATCTCCAGCACCTACCATAACCTCTCTGTCTCTGTATTTTCTAAGGGTAGACTTGGTGTTCAGGGTTTATCTCTACTCACTACTGGAAAACTGAAGAAAACTTCCTCCAATCTCTCTGAAAAATGTCCTTCGTTAGGAGGGTTTGCGACTGTCCACTTTCACATGCAAAGATGAAGACACCAAGACCATCGGCTTTATGAACTCCTAGCACTGGTGACAAGATACCCAAAGCAGGTGTGCAATGTCTCAGTAAAGGCAAAAGTCCTTCAAACTGCAGCAAAAGAGGACTGACAATGGGGCTCTCATGGTCTTTTGGACTCTGTTGTTCATATAGTTTACATGTTTTTATTTACTGAAACATTCCAATGATTGTCTTACATCCTTTGTCAGTAACTTGGGAAGGCATAATCTCATTAGTTACAAAAAGATAATTTGGTCAGACTGATTTAGTTTTTGTCATTTCTTTCTAACCAACATTTGTTTCTAATCAACACACTCAAAAACTAGATGAACAGGGTTCAAATTTGGCTTCTTTTGAAAAGGAGAGAAGCTCAGCTAATTCTCACACCAAAACAAATTCTCTGAAAAAAGATAATATTGGTTAAAAAAAGAGATAATTACCAATATGGTAATGCATTAAAAAGTTGTAATTCTTCCTTTGGAAATTAATAATTTGGTAACATTCAGAATGCTACACTCTCTGTCTATCTCTCTCCCTCTGTCTCTCTGTCTCTGTATCTGTCTCTGTCTGTCTGTCTCTCATATTTTTTGAGACAAGTTCTTACTAGGTAGTGCAGGCCAGCATGGAACTCATGTTACCCAGGTTGGTCTTGAACTCTCAGTGATCCTCCTGTCTCAGCTTCTTGTGCACGAGGTTTATAGGTGTGTGCCACCCTTAGTTTTGTATAACTGCTTTTAAATTGATTTTTCTTATTGATACAATAGGTATAAAACATCTACAAAATGGGACTTTCTGGATTACTATTTTATTAAGAAACATAAAGCACATGAACACTTTCTTATAGTTGGTTTTACAAAGATGTTCGTTTACTTCCATCGTTGAAGCAGCACTTCTTGTCCTTCCAGTATACATGTAGTTATCTAAGAAAAATTCGGTGATAAGAGCTGGTGACTTGAATGGGACCACAAGATCCCCTGTGCTAACCCCAGACCCCGGCCTTACCATGGTTTCAGTTTCAGCTGCTGCTGAGGAGTAGGGTTCTACTCGGGGGCCATTGGGAAAGCCATGTTCTTGTCCTAACTTTGTTTCTCAAAGTAGCTTACCTCTCTGAACTCAATTTTTTATCTGTTTTGTGTAACTACGGTTATAAGGACAGTATATTTCAGACAAATAATTTATTAATGCCAACAATAGAGAACACATATAGATCATGTTGCCACAGTTACTCAGCCCTGCCCCCGAGAAGCTGGGGTTTGCCTGGAATCTGTCTAGCTGCTTTAAAGCACATGAAATCCTGCATTTGCCTCCATACGAGTGAGGGCCAAGAGACCTGCTCTAATCAAACAAATCAAGTTCTTATTAGACTCTTAGAGCTCCCAATACACCAGAAACTCATAGATCACCTGAGGGTTGAGGCTTGGGAGTGGGCCTTAGGATCAGATTTTATTTCTTTTGATCTGTAACACTGGGAAATTTGTCAAGTTATTTAATGTTAATGAGCCTTAGTTTTCTCATTTATGTAATGAGGAAAGAGTATATCACTTGAAATGTATCTATGAAAGCATGAGAGACTAAGCAAGCTGAGTATGGCTCCCAGAATATAACAAGTCATCAGTTCTAGTATATCATTATGGTTATCTTACCAATGACCCCCAGTTTATGACCTCTGCTCTGACACAATCAGAGCAGGTTAAACAGGAAATACTTCACCGCAAAAGTTTCCTTTGCCACTTAATCCTTTGATAGATAGACAGAGAAGGCAACCAGTTCAGAAAGCACTGGAGCTGAGCCACAGAAGTCTGACATTCATACTGTGTGGTCTCACTTCGGTTTCTATTGAAGTTCATTTTATGCAAGTGTACTTGATGAGGTCTGAGGAAAAAAAAATGAGTACCAATTCCTGGGAGCACTAAAGGGGACAGTTAGTGATAATGTCTGTACAGCAGAGATATTTTTCTTCCCATGGAGGTATTATTTCTACATGTCCTTTTCTACAGCTGTATTTATTTATTAAACCAGTTTGGGTTCTTTATTTTAGAAGCCACAGGCACCTGATTTAAATAACCTTGGACAGATGAATTTCATTGGCCCAAGTAACTGGCAAGTCCAAAGGTTATGTGGGCGTCATCTTCTGGTTCAAATGATGTCTTCAAACAGAGACTTCTCTGTGGTGTGATCTTCACAGTATGGCCTTCGACCTTGCAGAAGGACGGTGGCAAACAACAGCCTCAAGCTTCTGTGCTCTCATGCTCAAGATCATTGGCTTTTCTGTTGCAATGGAAATTCTGGGTGAACTCTGAATATTCCTGCTTGACCAACTGCAAATCTAATCATTGCGAATCATGCACTGCAATGACCAGCTGAGGATATGTGCCGTTGTGACTTCCAGTCCAGCCAAAGAACATGTGCACAGAGGAGTGCTTCTGCAAAGGAAAGTCAGGATTATTTTTCCAGAAAGGGGTGATTTTATCAGTCTCAACAAAAATAACACAGCATGTAAGTTCCTTACTTTCTAAGGAGGCTTCTTTAGCACTTCTGTCTATGGTGCTAGGACTACATCACCCTTTCTGCTCCATACTTACACATGTCCGAATCTTGACTCTCAGTCCCACTATTCTAGGTGAATTAGCTCTCTTTCAAAGCCTCCCTCAAAAGAAACTTGGGCATCTCAAGTGGATTTCATTATTACCTTAGATGTGCCTTGCAGTTATCTGTCTTTATAAATGTTTCCCAATGGTAGATGCTGTGCTGTCTTCTTTAAATCCTCTTGAAATAAACAACACAATAACACACTCAAGAAATGAATAATACTTGCTGACTTAAGTTTCCATAACATTGTCCTGTTTCCAAAATAATAGTGTATTTCCATTATAAAACCAAACAAAAACTGAGGTCTTATTCTATTTCTTGGATGGATTTTTTTTTTAAATGCTGTGATGGACAATTGGCAGTGACTTACATTTGAGCTTCTATGATGTATAAATGTGGAATACCTCTTTGATTACACAGCAGAAGCAATTTCATGTAACTGCCCTCAGAATCATCATCTTAGCATAGTGATTATTTGTTTTCATGAATTGGAAAGATACTTTAGCCTGGAAGCATATGAAAGACTGGGAAGAGACATATGGTTGAAGGAAAATAATTGTTTCTCTGTGAGTGTTTGGTCTCATTACACTTTCCATGTGATTCATAAATATAATGGGTAATTGGGAATGGTGTTTGGACATGGAGCTTGTGTCCCATGAAAAACAACAAAAACAACAATAGAAAACTGAGTCTAGTCTCTCTGTGTGTCATAGCATTTTCAATGTGTCATCAATGAGTCTCTATAGTGGAATCCTAATCCTGATAACTGATGGAGATGAAATGATGAGGTTGAATTGTTACTTAACTTTCACAAGGTTAACTTAGGATTTATTTTCTGAGTGTGAAACGCAGGTCTGAATGGAGGTTTTTGTATTGCTCTTGTGAGTTCAGTTGGTTAAGATCTTATATATACTGATGTGTACTGAATTCTTTTTTTTACTTTTTGCAGTAGAAATCAAATCATTCACTATATATTTCATTAAGTACTATATGCTGAGCATTGAGTTAGATAAAAAGAAAGGGATTTATGCTTTTTCTTACAGCCTTTATTGCTACTAGGGGAATTGAATGTATATTATGGAAAACAAATGCAAGAGAGAAATACAGGGGAAGATAAGAGGGGAATGCACGTATTCAGCTATTGGGTCACAAAAGGCATCACTGAAATAGAGACCCGAGCTGGGTTTTGAAGGATGGTAATAGTGCCATAATCATTACTATATATTGGATATTTGCTAACCAATGTGGTACGTTGCCAACTACCAACTTGAAAATTGCCACCATTACTTCGTGGGTTTGATGCTTTTAACAGGCAAGCAGATGGAGGCACAGAGAGACTTTGCAGTTAATTTGGCATAGAACACACAGCTAGTAAGCGGTGGAGCTAGAACATTGGTTCAAGGAGTCTGACCTCAGAGTTTATAATTTGAATCACTTTGTTGGGCACATTCCTCATATGAGTAGCAGCATGAGTGGAAGATGAAGGACAGGACAGCCTGAGGGTAGAGCACAGGCGGAGTCTGGCTGTCACAAAACGTCCCCTGGGAAAGTGCTGAGAAAGACTATTAGAGATGAAGGCTCAGGGGAGTCTCTGAAGGCTGAAATACACCACAGTGCTGGAACTTTCCATTCTAAGTTACCTGACACTGGTGTTGTCTTTCATCTGGCTCCCCAGAATTAGATTCTAAGAGGAAAAATCTATATCTAGCAGTTAATTCAGTAAAGATCCTAGGACAGATTTACTCATGTGGGAAGGGATGAACTGAAAAGGAGGAGACCACATAGCGTCTGACATGATGTCAGCCTGTGATGTCTATGTGAGTGTTTTCAGCTCTCCTGTAAAAGTAGAGCACTTCTAACATGACCCTGCATGCAGATGGAACTATAGAGCAGAAAGCACATTGTGAGGTCACCTCAGGAAGCCTTCTCAGCTGAAAATATGATTTTTAGTTTGTCTCACAAGATAGTCTTACGAATTTAACTGGGAGATTTTGGTCTCAGAAAATGGAGAAATGATGCAATTTGCAAGTTTTTGACCTTTGCTCCTGGCTGGTACCAAACAAATAAGGTTTATAGTTTGAATTTCCTTTGGACTGGAATGAACAGTAGTTACATAAACGTGTGTGCTCTGTGTGTGTATGTGAGTGTGCATCTGTGACAAATTTCAACACAAATCCCATAGTGAAGTTTATAACCCTTAGAAGTTCAGCGCTAAAATGGTGAAGTCACGGTTACCGTCTACATTGTGCCAGTGGATGACAATGCAGAAAAGAAAGTCCATTAATTCAGACAGGAAAAGCCGTGTGTGCTGAATGTTTGGAAAGAGCAATAAAGACATCCTGCTGATTTCACCTAAAATTGGCAAGATCACCAAGAGATAAAAGGTGTATGCAGCCCCACGTAGGTATGGAAAATGGGAGTTAGAGAAACATGGTTCACTTTTGTCTTGGGAGGGATGCTGGATGTGACTAGAAAAAGTCAGGGTCAGACTTCAAGAATAACACTGCACTTAAGACCTAGGGGTGTTGTATGGCTACCAGAATTAAATCACATGGTTGGACTGAGCTATAAATTGGTATGAAGAACACAACATTCCTAGCTGTATAAGCTGTCAAACTTATGTGTAACTGTAAGTAAGCAGAGAGAGAGAGAGAGAGAGAGAGAGAGAGTGAGAGGAGGACAAGAACTTTCATCTTAAATACATTCAAAAGCCATCAAGAGAATTTATAACTGGAGTTAATATAACAAAATATATATCTTTTAAAATTTTAACAGCTTTGTTCAGATAAAATTCATATCTATTTTATCCATTAAAAACATCAGTTCAGTGACTTATATTTTCATAGATTTGCACAACCACTATAACATTTTAAAAATATTAGTATAATCCCAAAAAGTAAATGAAGACCATAAATATATGAGTATATATATATATATATATATATATATATATATATGTTCACATATATATAAGAGCTCATATATATATATGAGCATATCTCTATATATATGCATATACATATATACATATACATACATACATATGTGTGAGCATATAATATATATACATTTTATACATACATATATAAATACATACATTTTCCCCAGATGAACAGTTGCTTGTGGTGGGAAGTTCCCTTCATTACTAGCTTGCTCATCATGAACGGAAGAAGGAGTCACTCTAATTATACTTAATTACCTTTGCTGACTGATGACTACTTCCACATTCATGTTTGAATAATGTTAACAGAAAAATTTATTCTTAAATTGTTGATGGTCAGAACCAGTTTTTCATTCCCTCCTTATTACCGAGTAAGAGATTTGACTATTCGTCTATTACACAATATTTTCTGCATTGTCTACAACACACAAAAAAGAGAAACTTCAATATTATTGGCATGATAAAGTGAAAAATATTAGTAAGGAAGAGCTGCTCATAACAATATATGTGACTGGAAAGAGCAAACCACATGATAGAATAAATTATTAGAAGACTAATAAATTGCTATTTGCAGTTTTGTCATAAGAAATTAGTGTAAATTATGAGACCTGCTTTTATTTATCATGGATACTGAAGCAAATAGAATGGAGCTTATGAGTAAAAGGATTTTTTTTTTTGGCTAAAGATAAAGTATTAGGTAGGGAAATAGACAAATCATATAGCTACTTGTGATCTATTTTGGGGTTGTATTTATTACTATAAATATAAATTATCACATTAAGGCAGCGATGCAAAACTGCTAGTGACAAAACCCTCATGTCTATGCATGACATGTACTTGTTCAACAAACTTGTGAGAAGGAGGGTTACTAGGCAAGTAGAGCAGAGAGGTTAGGATGGAAAAAAGGTATGATTACAGAAAAAGGTGACATTGTCATTTTGATAGGCATCGTTATTGCTTGTTTGCTTATTGGATAAACTTTACATAACAGAATCACATTTAGTAATCTGTTGTCTTTCAGCAACAAATTTATATTTTAAACTCTATCGATGATATAAGGGAACAATAACCAAAAAAAAGCTGTGTGGCAATTACAGAGCAGATATATGGCTGAGCACTTTAGAGAAGGAGTTATGATCCTTAGATGTTTTTCTCAATCAATAAAATGAATAATAGAACACTCAGAACACTTTTCTGGGCTTTAAATTACTCCATATAAAATGCATCATGCAAATCACCTTGTGCATAGTCATAATTCAACCAGGTACATACTGGGTACTCTTATTACCTTGATGTTATAGGTCTGAAAATGTGACTCAGATAGATTAAATAACCTGAAAAAAGGCCTCACTGAGAGTGACAAATTAGGGACCCTAACCCAGACCGTCTGACTGCAAGGACCATCTAGCAAATTAAAAACTAAATGGTATCACTTGGAATTTTCTAAATTAATACACTAAAGTCATCAAGTAAGAACTATTTCACTTTTTCCTTCTGCCTCCATGTACTTGAGAGTATTGAATAAATGGTGGAGTATTTTATTTTCAATAATCAGTAATTGAATGTCTACTGTACAGAAGGGTCCTGTTGATGAACTATAGAAAACAAAATTATCACAAAAGCCCAATTCCAAAGGAAAAGACTTTGAAAAAAAGAATTCTTTCCAACTGAATCTCCTCTAGGCTTGCCTCACAAGAAATATTAATATTAGAATTCTTTTATCCAAAGGAAAAGTATATAGATCTGAACTTTTTATATTAATAAAGAGTTAAAAGAAGGGATGAATTTAGGGAAGATTAAAAAGTTTAATTTTCCTTGCTATTAATTGATCTACAAGATAGTTTGCAACTGAAATAAATGACTGTGTCAATGTGCTAGGTAATGATATTGAACTGATACACTAAATGAGTTACTGGATTATCAGATGCAATGGGAGAATTCAGAATCGGCTGTTATAAGCTTCTTACACTATATTTAAGATCCTCTTGGATTAGTTAAAATGCATATAGTAAAGTAAAAGGCAACCATTTTGTACAGAAGAGTAATTGTTAGGTGGTAGAGGATCTCACTGTGTAACCTGAGATGGGCAAGTTAACACATGAATAGATGGGAGACATTTCTTTTTTGGAATAGAATTTGCAGACAAGCCAAAGGAGCAGGGTAAAATAATCCATTATTTATCAGAATTGGAGATAGAATGAACTTACGTGTTTCTTAACATGGATAAGAGGTGAATTCCTTTAGGCACAGTTACTTATATGGCAGGACAGAGAAGGGTAGTATGGTCTATTTCCCTGCTCTGTCAGTGGCTTCACTGTATCAGCAATGACAAGCGTAGATTCTGGTTATTAATAAAGAGAATTAAAGGTGTTTGGAGAAATCTCCAAATTTAGGGGTGGGGAAGGAAATAAACAGGCTGAATTTAGAGGATCTTGTGGTACCAGAAATGGGTGCTATGGGGTGAATACTTCCCTGGAGTTAGGAAATAGAGGCCAAGGACGGGTCTTTAGGTAGGGAGCTCAGGCCTCGTGAATCCGTCAGTGCCGCTACGCAAGGCTTTGCTGGGCTGGGCTCCTTCCTCGGGCTCTGCTCTTTGACCTCCTGGTGTATGAGGATGCAGAAGTCTCTGGCCAGTTGCCTACTTTGACGTGGGACTTCCAGCCTCCAGAAATGTGGGCTGATACCTTGATGTTCTCTCATTATAAATGAGGACTCTGTGTTGTGCTATCGCAGCAGCACCAAGTAAAGACTGTAAGAGCTTAAAAAGGAGAGAAGAAACGAAACGAAACAAAACCAAACCAAACCACTGAAATAAGTAAATGTCAAAGTGACACAGGGACCTATTGAATGAGCTCCCAATGACCAAAATGTACCAGTCTGAGCAAACAACAAAGCCAAAATTCTGTTGAATTACAACCTACAGTGTGTGTATAGTTGAGAACATAAATAGAGAGAGAAAATGAGCAAATCTATCATGTGGAAGAACGATAAATAATTTATGCGGATACGCTCACTGCCCTTAGGCAAGTGAAACAAATTTCGCCGATCCATAAGTATCACCTTACTTCTAGAAAAGCAGTGTGAAGAGAGGAAAAAGTGGACCTTGACAGGAAACACTACCTCAACCAGGTGACCCATATTAACCACGAAGTGGGCATTCACGCTGGTCATAAATAGCCCTGAGATCAGGGAAGGAGGATGGCATTTTCCCGCTGGTCCTCATCCCCCAGACACGAATCTGCTGCACAATCATAAGAAAAATACTAGGCAATCTCAACAGGTGGGCACTTTGCAAACAACCTAGTCAGTGTATCTTAAAGTATCCAGTTTACCAGAAAGGAAGAGAAGACTGAGAAACCATCACAGGATACGGGAACATAAGAAACTCAACCTACTGAATACAAATAGCGCGCTATCCTGGATCAGATTCTGGGACAGATAAAAAGAGAGGAGAGAGAAAAATATCAATAAACTATGCAGTTTAATTTATCCACATTAGTTCACTAATTATGATGTATACTGTCATAAAAAGTGATAAATCACAGGAGAAGCTTGGTTTGGGGTATAAACTTTATGAAGTTTATAAGAATCTAAAATCATTACACAATATTTTAAAAAATCCACAATGCCAGAGATTGTATTTGTGAAATATACATCCAGATAATAGAAAAATACTTATTAATCAATTTTAAAAGGCAGATAAGTTAGAAAATGAATTTAAGACTTTGACAAACATTTCATAAAAAATGGCAAAGGGCAGCAACTATATAAAAATAGTCTCAGTTCTAGAAGTCATCAGAGAGACTTGAAATCATAAACACTCTCACTACCTATTCTCTAGAATGAACGAAATTCAAATCATCAAGAAAGGCTTAAAAATTAAATACTACTACTAATAAATATTGGGTGGAATACACTGTATAAAGAAACTAGTCCATATCACTGTTGGTCTGGTAGACAGCATCTATCTATCTATCTATCTATGTATCTATCATCTCCATCTGAAAAGAAAACATGAATTAAAACATTTATAACAATGATATCTATAATCACCTAAAATGTGGAACTAGTGAAATTGCTGTCAATTATAAAAGATACTGTGGTATCATATATTCATATACCAATATTGACCCTGGAATATTTACAGTCCCATACATCAATATAGGTAATAATTATAAACACAATATTGAACAAGAAAAGCCAAAAACAGAAGTATAAAGGCTATAGCATTTCAATTCTATAAAGTACAAAAACAGGCAAAATAAATACCTGGCATTCAATGTCAAGACAGTGCTCTTCGGGGCTGGGAATTTAGCTCAGTAGCATAAGCGCCTGTCTTACAAGCACATGCTCCTGAGTTTGATCCCTGGTACCAATAAAAGAAAAATTTTAAAAAAAGATAGTGTGCTCTTCCAGGGGAAAGCAGAAAAGGAAGAAGGGAAAAGATTCAATGTATATAGGTATGTGTATACACACACACACACACACACACACACACACAAGATAACTATACTACTAATCTCTGTTCATCAAAAAGAACAGTCTGTGCTGTCATTGTTTGATTCATCATTTTTTCATGCCTTAATCTTATAACCTGGACAACTGCTTCTAAGATAGCAATGTGTAATATATTAATTTGTGTTAATTTCCTATTTTTTTGAAATTTGGAATCATTTCTTTTTTTCTGTTCTGCTTTTTAAAATTAAAAAACATTTTTAAAAAGATAATGTTCTTCCTTGACCAAGCAGAGCGTGGAGGATGCAGGAAGAGAGGTCTTTGGGGATTTCTGGTGTTTGGCTCTGTCTGGCCGCAGGTCAGGCTGCACCTTCCTTTCCCAGCAGGGCCTCAAGCTTCACACTCTATTAAGTGATGCTGATGTAGACAGATGTCTTAGACAGATGACATGCATATATTTATTCCAAAAATTTTAAAATAATTGAAACCTATAACAATCACAAAGTAGTGCAACAAAACAAAGAATAACCAGAGCAATGAAAACCAAGAGCCAGTTAGTGACAAAGGGAACATCAAGGAGCAATGATGGGATCCAGGAGTTAAGATGAAGACATCTAATATGGCGTATGATGCTAAACAGTGAGCTTTCTCCGCACGAAGCATGGATACAACAAAGAATATTAAGAGAAGTGTCAATGTCGTGGGTTTTAAACCAGTTTTGAATTCACAGGAATAGGATAGTTCCATCCTTACAAGGGACATTGGAGACATAATGTGCAAGATTGTTAGGTTACAAAATTTTAAAAACTGCTCATGTTGTACATTTCATTCTTTTAAAGATTTACTGAAAATAGACATCACTTCCTTAGATACTCACATCTAAGAACCATTGCTAGAAAACCATTGCTAGGAAAAGAATGTGTTCACAGCAAGAGACAAGTTCTTCCACATTTTGACAGCTAAAGCAGAAGAGAAGACAGAGTGCTGAGGACCAGTGCTCCTCCCTTGTGGATTCCACAGTCTTGCCAAGGGAAACAGATTTTGAAGAGCTTAATAAAACTAGGATGAGAATTCCAAAACTGGGCATTGAGTATTCATGGACATGCATACATGTTGGGCTTAATTTTCTGAGATATTTGAATATATACTTTGAAAATCCCTCCCAAAGTATGAAACAAAGGATAGGATGGAGGGGGTAAAAATGACCAACTAAAAAAGATGCAAAACAGAAAAATTAAAGCAATGAATGAGCTACAACTTGGTAGGTAAAGAGGTAATGTAAGGTAGTGAGCTCTAGACCTACAGAACAGTGTGTTCAAGAGTTCTGAGATGGAAACCATTATATAAAACTTAGAGGAATTGTAAGGGTGTCTAGAGATTAAAGAGAAAGTGAAATAAACCTGGGAAGTAGGCAGTGGGAGTTAGGCTAATGGAATGGGCCAGGAGGATGTAGTAAGACACCAGGCTAGTCACAAATGCTGAACTTCATTAAGTAGCTATTATATTTATTCTTCTCATTTTCAATGACAGGGTAAATAATGATAGGCCTTTTTATCTCATCAAAATGTGCTACTTCAAATAAGCAGCAGTAAAGAGTGCCAAGGTTACAATAGACTGAGCAGAGCCACCTTCGCAGTGGGAAACAGCCCTGGAGATGTTAATAAATTTAGCGTTATAAAGTACTAATACTAGCTGTGACTGATTAGGTAACTCACTCTGTGCAGAGGAGGCACTTATTGGGAAAAAATATTGAGCTTAATTTTCTCAGACACTTGAAGGGAAAGTGTTTGTCTTATCTGCAAATGACAAGATGATGTTCCCTTTTATGTGATTTTTTTTTAAATTTTAAAATTAAAAAGAATGATACAGAATTCCAAAACAAAATACTAGGAGATTAACAATGGTTAATATATTGTACGTTGTTATCTTCAAAGTAATTACTCACATTACAAGATATAGGCATGAAAAAGTGATCAAACAATGAAAGCAGAAACTGTTCTTTTTGAAAAACTAATAAAGATGATAGTATAATCATCTCTCCTCTGTATTCTTTTCCCTTCTGCCTTTACTCTTTTCTCTCATCCCAGTTGTTCTTTCCTTTTGAGCAGTTTCTCCCTCTTCCACTTTCACAATAGCTATTGTACATTTTGGATCTTATTTACTCTTTCAGTTTTTTACAGTAGGGAGACAATATGTTCACTCATAATAGTTTGATTTATTTCACTTATGCATATGGTCTGAAGTTGCATCCATTTACCTATAAAATCCTCTAGTTTATCCTTCTTTATAACTGAGTAGTACTCCATTGTATAAAAATGCCACATCTTCTTTATCCATTCTGTGGTTGATGGGCATTTGAGTTGTTTCCAAGATTTAGCTATTACAAATTGTGCTGCTATAAACATGGGTGCACATGTATCCGTGTGGTGTGATGCTTTCAAGTCTTCTGGGAAAATACCCAGGAGGGAAAGTTGATGTTTCTAAACATCATCATAAAACTTTTTTTTGGCTCATTTACAACAAGCATCAACTTTGTGTAGTGATTGATGCATTGTGTCAACTTGAGATGAGTTTAACAAAGTGACTCAGCAAAGGAGCCAGGGCCCTTACTTTGTAAACATCCTCAGTCTGTGCAAGAGGAGGGCAGGGAGATGCTCTGAGTGCCACACCCACCTGAGGGCAGGCAGCCTGCATCCAACATAAGGGAGGAAGCGAGGCTTGCTCTCCTCTTTTTTTTGCTCTTGCTGCTTTTGTTGTTATCTTCTGCCACCTTGAGCTATTGCTCCTGTGCCATGCAACGCTGCTACCTTGGACTCAGCTAATTATGAACTGAAACCTCCACAAACTGTGAGCTAAATGAACTTTCCTTCTTTAATTTTGGGCTTCAGGTTGTCTCAGCAATGAGAAAGAAATAATCAAGATAGACTGTTTTAAGTGAATCAAGGCAAAAAGATAAATACTGACACCAGATAAATGTAATTGGAACTATTTCCAAACAGTGTTTTCTTTTTCATTTTTGCTTTTTAAAAACAATTATTGGAGCTGCATATTTTGATAATCATATTTCTTATATTATAATTTATTAATTATCACTATTTTCCACATGTGGTATTTGTATATTTTCTATCTTTTAAATAAAGGATTTCTGTGGACCAATTGGTAATCATATTTAAAAAGCTTATTACATGTTAGTTACATTTTAAAGCTATTTACAACTTCAAATTAATTTAACAGTCATGAGATCCAGTAAGGTCTATATTTTATCTTTATTGTTCTTGTCTTAATGATCCAAGAAAATTGCTTTTAAACACAATTGCTGATTTTTTTAATCTAGTAGTTTCATTAATTTTTGAGAGAGACTCTGAACCCTATCTATGATTGTGGATTTGGCTGTTTCTTCTTTCACCTCTCAGTGCATTTTGTACCTTTGTTTTATGGCACACACACACGTGCCCCTTGTTGGCCCACCCTTTATTAATGATCAATATTCCTTTATAATTCTTACTTTCTGAAGTCCACTTACTAATATCAATGCAGGCATCCCAGCTTCCTTTGGATTATTGTTTGCATGATTTATCTTTTTATCAATTTTTAATTTCAGTTTATATGATAAATATCCTTGGAGTCCATTTCTTGTAGACAAACAGTTAAATCAGGTGTTTTTTGTTCACATGGCCAAGATCTACATTGTAAAAGATATACTTTGATAGTATATGTTTAATATAGTTATTGTTAAATTAGAGCTTAACTTGGTCATATTAACTTTGTTTTCTTTTTTTGTGTTTTCTGTTTTTGCCTCTCTAATTTGTTTCTCTGTTCTGTTTGCAAATTTACTATATGTGAACTAAAAGTTAAACTAGTCCAATTTTATTATTTATTATGTTTGGATAAATTATATATTATATTGTCATTTAAAATTTATTGGTTTTAGTCTGGTAAGATAATCTTTAAAATCCTTTTATTTTTTCCTGTTTATAAATATTGTAAATATTTCCTCTCGGTGCATTGGTTAATACATCACAAAATATTACAAATTTTATTTTTCAGCCTAATTCAAAAAACTCAAGAGGATCATATGTATCCATATTTTTCAGTTTCTATTTTCCTGTTTTTTTCCTAGTGTTGCAACATTTTTCGTTTCCTTTCCATTTCAAGAGTTTCCTTTGAATGTTCTTCTAGGGTAGGTGTGCTGTTTTTTCCCCAGTAGTGTTTTATTTTGAAGCTTTTCTCTTGGTCATTGCTTTCTTCCTGCGTTCTGTGTGTATCCCGGTAGCTAACTGACAGGTATGAAGATGCAGGGAAGGGTCCTACTGTGACCAGGAGCCGAGCCCAGTAGGGCTGGATGCCCTGCTGTGTACACAGTTAGCCTAGGAAGGACTGAAAGGCCACTGCAGTCAAACAGCAACAGAAAAGAAAGCCGCATGTCTGTAGGTGGGAGCTGGAGGGGCTTGGGAGTGACCTCAGTTATTAATCAAAGAATGACAATGGGAATTTAGAGAAAACTCACACATTCTTTAAAATTACTAATGAATTCTGACTCGGTTCCTGAAGACGGAGCCTCCTTTAGTGTCTGTGATGCTTCTGGCCCTTCAGGAGGCTCACAGGTCAAATCAGAGTATTCTGCCATGACCGTGTTTCTTGCCATGTGCATGCAATGGGCTAGCTGTGTTGCTCAGAAAGTCCTTCACTGTTCAGAGCAAGTGAGGTCACCCCTGAGGGAGGCAGGAGGAGCACCATCACTGCACTGCATCCTGCCAAGTCAACATAGGGTTGAAAACCTCCTCTAAGTCAAAGGACACGTGATGGGATAGTATGGTAGCAGCTGTAGAAAAAATCAGGAATCAGAAACAGTTGGCAAAAATGTGGATCCAGTTCAATTCCCCACTTATACAGTACCCACCTTATGAATTCTTCATATTTTTTTTTACCCAAATGACTTTTAGTTGTATGTCAGGCTTTATGATGAATTTGCTCAAATTATGATTTTCTGGGGGTATGAACTTTGGTCATTGTATGACTGTGACAACTGTTTACACTTAGCATTGTGCGACAGAGTGTTTTTGAGACTGTGTATGTAGCACTTTGCAATTGCAGACTCTGCCACAGTCCCTGGAGCCCCACAAGCAACCATAAGCTCCAATCCTCCTCCTACCACATTTGGATTCACTCTTCCTCTCCAGCAATGCGAGACTACCTCATTCTCAACACTGTTCCTATCTCACTTATAATAGAATTAATGATCACATCACCATACATTCAAATGACCAGGATTGTCATTGTGTGGATGTGAGTATTTTGCATGTGTGTTTTCTTCTGTAGTGAATTCTGCGTGTTGTGCTTCTATTCCACCGTATTCATGCTTGCATATATGATGTCTTTTTCTACATGTGTTTTTGTATTTGACGTTTTCTCTGTGAATGTACCACAATTGAATTGTGCTCTGCATAAAATTATAAGGTCATGTGTCAAAAACAACTGATCCAAAATTTTCAAGTTTCACAAATACGATCTCTTCTTATGTGCATGCTTTAAAAATCTGTAATTCCTGTGAGACAAGTTATTATCTTCATTTTAAAGATAAAGTCACTGTGGGCCAAAGAGGGAATTTCCTAATTATCATAATACCAATTAAAGCTCAGAGTTTCCGAGTTCAATTCTACTTTGACTCCAACTAATGCCTTTTATAGGTTTAATTTCCATTTTTCAGTCATCTATCAAGGCTGACCTATGGAGATATTAAAAAATATTTGTGACCACATAAATTATCCCAGTGTATTTATGCAAGTCAGTGGGAATTCCTGTGTAGAGAGATAGGGGATCAGTTTTGCTCGCCTTCAAAATATTTGCAGTCTGATGGAATCAGGTAAGAAGACAAAATGCGTAATAAGAACTACTGTGCCTCATTTACAAAGCTTGCCGTGGCATGGTGTAAAGACAAAGGGAGTTATTCATTCCCTCTGAGAGACCCACGGAGGTGTAACATAAAAATATACATGTTTGCAGGCACTAAAAGATGAGTCAGAATTTTCTTTGCTAGTCAACAGGAACAGACCTTGTAGGAAGAAAGAATTTTGTGTACAAAATGCAGAGCTGTGCAGAGGTTGGAAGGTGAGAATGAGGGTGTGACAGAGCGCAAGGCTAGGCTGGCAAATGCAGGCATTAGCAGAGGAGCCCGCAGAGGTCTGTGTGGCCTCTGTCTGAGATAATTTCTGTTTCTCACCTGGGGATTCATCTTGTACAATCCTGAACACCAGAGGAGCTATGCAACCTTTCAAAATATTAAATAATTTAAAAATAAACTGTAAAAGTCACTGCTCACTATGTCCTAAGCCCTGTAATAGGTGTTTTGTGGATGTCACTAGGTTAATGGACTCGAATAACCCTGCAGAAGAGACAGCATCATTCTCATTTCGCCCACGATGGATCTGCGCATAAAGGGAGACAGCTTCTCACCTGCTACCCAAAGCTGGCAGAAGGCACAGCCAGGATTTCTCTATGGAGCAGTTCCAAAATGTCCAGTGAATTTGTTGGTAATCCCTGAGTGAGGACACACATAGGCATCACAGAGTGAACTTGGGAAACCAGATGTGAAAGGGGAGATCAGACACTATGGTGCTAGACTGGTAGAGACGTTACAAATGGCTGAACTGAGCCACTTTGAAGGGCTTGGTGAGAAAGGAGGAACCTGCAGTGTTCCTAGGTTGTCTTGAAGCACCAACTTTCTAACTTCTCTCCCCATTTACACTCTTGCTCTTTACCAATCCAGCTGCCTCCAAGTTACAGAGCTTCCTACAGATATCACATCAAAAGATATTTCCCTTCTACCTCTTTTACACAGGGTTATATTTCTAAAAATATACAGAAATTAAATATCTACCCAATTATTCAGCTCCCCTTTCTCCATACAGGGAATATCAGTCGTCCTCAGAGTCTTTCATTTCTCCCTTTTCAGCAATTTTGTTCTCTACTCTCAGTGTAAATGTCAATGTTACTTTTTCAGGGAGGCTTCTGCTGACCAAGAGTCACATTTTAATAGTAAAGTCTGTTAAAACAATATAAACCTATCTGATAACAGGGAGCTTCCTATTGTGAGGAGTCTGCAGGTGATTTATCAGAGAGAGGTTGGAAATAGAACAGGTTACCAAAAAAAACCAGAATTAAAAAGGATTTAAATACGTATGTTGAAATGAGGGAGCAGCCTCACTGAAGGGGAATTTGATTTATGTCTAAGAGCCAGAGGGGAGGAGATTGTGCTGGCAGAGTGAGGAAAGGGCGAGAAGACATATTCATGAAGGATGAGCTTGGGCAAAGAAACTGAGGCTGTGATGAGCTTGCTACATTGGGGAGCCATAAAGAAAAGCAACAGGAGTTTTGGGGGTGATGAGATAGGCAGGAATGTACAGAATGGACTTTGGGCTTTTTGCTCTGTGCTAATGGTTTTCCTGAACCACAGGATTCAGAAGCTCAGGTGATCCTAACTTTCATAGCACAGACCTAAATTTGCTTCCTCCTGGGATAACTCGGAGTTCAGCGGTAATCTTTGGTCCCAGAGAATTTCATCAGCCAGTGAAAATTCAGGTTTACCCATCCTGATGGAGAATTCAAAGAAGTCTCTCAAAGTCAGAATATAAAGCAAATGATATCAGACTGAGCCGGAGGAAAAGGTCACGAAGTGCTGGTGAGTGCTCTGTGCTCTCCCCTTGAAGAAACCTTCCTACCTACACCTGTCAAATGCTCCTGTTCACTTCAGTATGTTCTGGCTGAAGGAAGGCCTGAGGGGTTTGGACAGGTCGGCTTTTTCAGTATAGAAATTTTCATGTTCCTTGTAAAAGTGTCACTGGGTTGATACAAAAATATTTTTATTGGCACCTAGACTGGCAAGTCTGCAAAATACTCTATACGAGCCCATTATTTAGCACACCCAAGCCCTCTCCAGGGAAGACAAAATAGCATCCTCAGAACAGAATCTAAATCTGAGAACCTTCCTCTCAGTGGTCTTTGCAAATATATTATTTTACAGCAAACTTGAGAATACTACAATTGCCTCACTGTGTCGGGAAACTCACTTTTCCCTCGCTGCCTCTGTACTCCTTCCTTTTTTCCTTTTCTTTTCTTTCATTTTCTTTCTTTCTTTCTTTCTTTCTTTCTTTCTTTCTTTCTTTCTTCCTTCTTTCTTTCTTTCTTTCTTTCTTTCTTTCTTTCTTTCTTTCTTTCTGTTCTCCCTTTCTTCTCTTTTTCCTTCTCTTGATTCTTATTCTACCTCATTCATTATTATTTTTAGAATATCAGTTACAAATAGTTCTGAAGTTTTATCTGAGAACCATTAATTTTGCTTTAGGGTAACAAACACATCACCAACTTGTACCCCTGAAATCCTCTATATTTAAAGAGTTTCCTGAGGTGAGGCATTAAAGGGATTCCTTTTAGAAAATATCAGGAGCTCAGATTTATTCTTCTTAACAATGTAAAATGTGTTGCTTCTTTGACAAGAGGTAAAGAAACCCCAATGTGTTAACTTCCACTTTAATCTGGCAACACTGTTTTTAAGGAGCGTTTTCAATCACTTCACTGAAATTCCTCCTGTAAGGTGAAAATTTCCAATCAAAATCACTTGAAGCCTAGTGTGTTTTGCACAGTAGGGAAAAAGTAGAATTTAGAGGAGCCACGGTGCTGGAAGTGGGTTCACTGTAATTCCAAAGTGCTCTTCTGTGCATCAAAAGAGTAGACAAATGCCCAGACAAGTTCATACAGAACAACAGTGCTGTCGGACCACCTTGCACACCCTGCGTTCACACCATTTCCTCCCGGGCAAACTCACTCATCAGTGGGTATCAGGCTCAGCACTTGACAGGTTGTTTTGAGGTTTTTGTATAACTTTTTATTTTTCCCATTAGAAAGACTGGCATCTATTACTCTTTAATGCACATATTTAGGTGTTAGAACTGTGTTAAGCATCCTCAAGGAATTATTTTATCTGCCTTACGATGCCTTGTATTTTACAGATGAGGAAATTAAGACTTAAAGATAGAAAGTGGTAAACTCAACTCTGTTAGTCCATTCAGAAGGCTGTACTGCCTAGGCATTCACCCTTCCCGTGGAGAGTTTGGTGATGAGGGAGGAGGAATCAGTGACTTGGAGTTGAGGATTGACTGTGGGTCACACCTCTTCCTTTTATGTGCCTAAGGGTAAGCTCTCTGATGTGCGGCTTCCTCGTCTGTCAAAAGCAGATAATTATAAGATCTTGAGGAAAAGGAAATAGACCAAGTTTGCTGAGTCTGGCACCTTGTCCTCTTATCTGGGAGGTGACCTCTACTCTGAACTTCAGAATGTTTTCAAAAGCATTATAATAATCAGCCATAGAGTTTCAATGGAAGGCGGTGTTTCTGTATCTGGTCACTTATTCTCTTGAAGCACTTGGGCACCCCATCCATGAGGACACTGAAAAAGTCGAGGTGTAATCCATTAGGCTGATGGTCGTATGGGTCTGTGATACTCCTAGGTAGTGAAGATGAATTCACAAAGCAATTCGATAGGTTGATGAAATTTCATTTCTTAAACTGAAAAACAAGGGTAGATTTGTTTGCTGCTTGTTCTAATCTTAGTTTATTGGAAATACTTTATAATCCTAAAAAACCTCACGCATTGCCTCTAGTTTCCAAACTGAACACTCTGATTTTCATGTCACAGAGTCTACACAGGAACAGTACTCTCTCTTTCAGCTTTGGGCTGTGGTTCATCTGGGGATCACAATATTAGGTAGTTTATCATTGAATTGCTCCCTGTAACGTGGGCTTCTTACAACTCCCTGCATGCCCAAGAACAGATGCCATTGCTCAGTCTTTTTCTTTTTTTTTTTTGTGACCCATGGCATGAAATACAATAAAGTGAGATGAACCTGAGTCTACGGTGCTGTCAAGGGACCTGTTGATCTTTTCCTGTTGGATTTCAGGTGCTCATGGTGTATCTATGCATTGATTGGCCTTATTGATTCTGTGCATTAGGGTTATATGATCTGTCATGTATAAGGTCGAGTTCTTCTTGTAAAGCACGACTAAAGGTGATGAAATCACAAAACACCCTCATCACCTGCAATGATAATAATAAAAATTAATTACACTTATGGAGTGCTTAGCATCTGCCAGGCACATACTTAGTACTCTATGTGTTATTTCATTCTGTCCTAAGGAAACAGACAAGTATTACAGGTCCCAATCATACCTGAGGGAAATGAGGCACAAGGGTGCTAAGCGACATTTCTAAGACTTTAGATGAATTGTCAAGCTGGGCTTTGCACTGAGCTGCCCACTGACAGCCACATCTGCCCACTGGGCCTGGTCAGGATCCTGCTCCTCAGAATACAGTCCAAGAGTGACAGTGGTTTGTCATTCAAAGTAAGAGAAGCTCCCTTAGGAAGCATCCTGCAGAGGTTGCTTTCTTCCTGTGACAATTGCTTCTGATGGCCTAAGTGTAATAAACCCCACACCCTCTTGTGACACCAGGGAAAATTGTATCGCATGGGCCTCAGATCAGAAATGCTGATGGCAGAGAGAGGAGACTGAGGGCCCCTTGGTCTGCGGCTAAAGCCTGAGATTTTGTTTAATGTTACAGAACATTTTAACAGTTACATGCTGGAGAAGAAGTCTGTTCTTTGTTTGCATAATGACATGGACATAGAGAAGACGTTGAGATTTAGATATAGATGCTAGGTACTTTAGGAAAAACATATATATGGAATAATTCTTTTAGAAGATAAATTTTCAAATCAAAATTAGGTGCTTGCAATGACCATATAATCAAAAAAGTGGATCGTATGATCTGATAAAATATTTTTCTCTGACATATGAATATTCGTGGTTACAGCACACACAAATGCACGCACACATGCACAGAGGACTATCAATCTTTGAATATGGATTTAAATTTATTTTTATTGAACCAGCCTAACTGAAAGTAATAAAATTGTCTCCAAGTGTGACAGTCTTGAAAAATCCACAATGTACAGCCGCTGAAACAGTGACTATGATGCCCGGAGACTGTAAGGGAGAAACCTTCTCTGTGTTTCACACACTCAAAGACTCACTTTGTATGAAACATATTTTTATTTATCACAAGTCCAAAAGCTCTATTCTCCTCAGTATCTCTCCCATTTCAGTAAATGCTTCATTAGCCAGGGGCATCGCTATTTTGTTCTCTTTCTGGAGTGATTGTTCCAAATTGTCCTCATTTTCGTAGTCCCTGAAGTGTTTCTGTTCCACGGCTGTTGACCTGCTCTCTCCCCACATTGGAGCTGCATGTTAGGGTATTAAGTTTCATTTCACTTTGCTTCTTATCTTCCCGTTCCCTTTTCCTTCTTGAACCCTGAAGTGCTGGAGACGTGACATTGGGAAGAATAATGTCAGTAGCAAGGTTGGGAAGCAACAGAGGACTGGGTGCTCAGGGAAGGGAGTCGGAGGCCGAGGAAGATGTCAGGCAAGGAGGACTGCACTGTTCCGGCCAAGGAGGCGCACCCCATGTGTGGTGGGAGGAGTCTCTCCTGAGTATTGGACATCAAATCCCACGAGGGTTGAAGACTTTATTGTCAGAGCATGGTCTTGCCCGATTTGTTGGCAGCTAAACTGAGCGAGGTAGGAACTGCCTTCTCTCTGTTCCTCTTCTCTTTCTTCCTCTGTCTCTCTCTTTGAGGTTGGATAAACAGATGATCTTGGTTCTATTTCTGCTCTGTAATTTTTAAGTTATATGGATGTGAGTGATTAGTCAATCTTTTCAAAGCCCGATGTTTTCTTCCATAATTTGAGGATAATAGTAGCCAGAGAGTGATTAGCATAATTTCTGACCTGTTAATGACTCAATAAAAGCATCATTATCTCTGCTGTTAAAGAATTTCTATGTTAAAATGAAGGGATCTCACCTTTTTCAACAGTTTTTAAAGAGTCAATGATTTTGATTGATGCTGTATACGTGCATTTACATTTGTTATTTTAATATGATTTTAGATATATTTGGGATTATTTTCAGAGTGTTACTGGTGTGTCCAGTATATCAGTGAACATCTCTACATCTATATTTTTGTTTATTTGTACCCTTAGAATAAGACCCTAAAGTTGCAATGTTTGGATGAAAATCTAAATTAGAGGTCAACAAACTTTTTCTTTAAGAAGACTGACATTTTCAGCATTACATGCCACATACTCTATGTCATGACTACCCCGTTTTGGCAGAAACAGCTTTCTTGTAGAAGCACAATTTAAAACACTTTATTTTAAAAAACAGGCTATGGCATATTTATCCACATTAAAATGAAGTAAAGGAAATAAGCCCTTTATTTTTTTCAGAATAAGGAAATTCTAGACCAAATCCATGTTCATTTTATAATAATCTGGAAGTGAAATTCCATGTGTGACTGGGAAGTGTTTACAGCTAACACAGAAGCATGTTGGCTTTGGTCCTGCAGTGGGGGCTCTGGCTGCTCTGACTTTGGTCATCTTAGATTTACCATCCAATGTCATTCTTGGCTACACTGACCCTCAGGCAGAGGAGAACTTGGGAAAAAATACGGAGGTGCTTCATCCCCGAATGTAGAAAACTAATCACCTCGCGATGGCTTTAGACATCTTTTTAAATGGGGAAAAGGAGGATATAGGACAGGAAGTTCTTCTTTTAAAAAGGTGAGGGTATTTTTTAGTGTTTTCTAATGTGGCAGAAATTGAATTTTCTAGATTCGCCAAGGGTGAGCTTCAGGATGTGTCTGTTTGTGATTCTTCCTTGTAATTTTCAAATGCCCCACCTGACCACAACCTGCTCCTTTTCATCTCAGGCTGGTTTGCCTTCCCAGCTGGTATCTAGGCTCTAGCGCACAGCTGCTTGTCTGACCTCGGGCTGCAGGGTCTGCAGGAGAGCACGGTAGCGACACGTCTCGTTCAGCCTGTGGTGCAGGGTCTGTGGGCTGCAGGTGGCTGGGAAGGACAGTCTGTCCACATCATGCACTGTGGTTTGTTCTGAGGACTGGAGACACCTAGAATGAGGAGAAACTGCTGGGGTAATTTTTTTTTCTTTTCTACCTTATGAAAGCTTTTTTTTCAGAATACTTACTAAGCCAGAAAAACCAATGAGATTGTTCACAATTAATTATAATATTTATGAGAAAACAAAGAAACAACACTTACAGGACTCACTATTTGCCAAATACTATATATATCTTTACATATATCTGTCTTAAACTTTACATATATGTTAAATTTTAAATATATATTAAACTTACATATATATCAACTCACTGCACAGCCCTGTAAGAAAGACACTTTTATAATTCTCATTTACAAGTTGCTGGGCCTGGAGCAATGAGATGGTAAGTGACATGGTCAAAATGACTTTCACAGCTTGTAAAGTTAAAAGCTGGCAGCATTCACGTTGGGACCCAGGGGTCCTGACGACAGAGGCATCTATTACACTGAGCCACATGGCATTAACAATGGTTAAAGAGCGAATTAGACAGGCCCTAAATTTCCACATGAGTCACACATATCTCCCAAAAATAGAGCCTGGGCAGAGCCAACAGCTGGCATTTGAGAGTCCCAGGTCTGTAAGTTCTCAGAGTCATGCTATGAAGTTTGTATTTTATGTTCTCAAATTTCTTTCAAGATTGTTCCTATTTATATTTCCCTTTGACAGATGATTGGTTCAAGGCTCAGAGATATTAATTTTATATACCTGTATCACACAGTCACTAACTGGCAGAGCAGGGTTTCATATTCAAGTTTACCTCTAAAACCCCTAAAATCAATAAATATTTTGTGCAACTTCAGAGTAAAAGTAAAATAATGAGAACAATACTGTATTGGACTTAAAATATCTAAAATTTAGAGCCAGTTTTTTTTATTGTTGTTACATTACCAGAATGTTCTGCATAAGTCAGCGCCTCTCACTAGGGTTCTGTTCCTGCTACATTTGTGAAAAATGGATCATAGGTGCTTTTGTTTCTATTTAAGAAGATTATATGTGATTCTGTGATCATTTATGTCAAAATATGAATGAGTACATTTTCAAATTCTAAATCATCCCAAGATACATCTCAGTGCCCAGAGCTCAGTGTAAATGTAGAGAAGAAATTTAGACAAACGCTATTTTAGTCACTGGGGTAAAACACTAAAAGCTTAAATGTGAACGCCTAACTTCTGAAAAATGAGTTAACTCAAAAATTCTACATAAACTGTTGATTTTGTTAGGCATCACTTTTCCCACCCATGCCCTGGCCGTTATGACTGGGGTCTAGATGTCCTCCCAAAGCCTCAGGCAGTCACGGGTGGGGCTTTTCAGAAGTGGCTGGATCTGGAGTGTGTGATGCTCAGATTAGGTGTGTGATGCTAGGATCAAGGGTGTGTGATGACTAAATTAGCCCACTGATTGGCTTGGCGTGGTTACGGTTATGGATAGTGGGAAATTTCACGCTTGGTGTGAGGGCGACCCAGGCTAAGGGAAGGCAGCTAGCACAGAATATCGGGGTGGAACGAAGGCTGCTGCTTGCTGCTTTCTCACTACTTTTCTACTTTGCTGCCTTCCTGCCTTCCACCCACCATGAGCTGTTTCTTCTCTGTGATGCCCTGCACTTTGCCACCCTGCCTTGGAACCAGCCAGCTAGAAACCGAAATCCCTACAAACTCTGAGCTGCAACAAACTTTCCCTCCTTTAATTTTTGCTGCCAAATAGTTTTTCTCAGCAATGAGAAAAGACACGGACTTTTAACGGTTTCACGTCCTTTGTGTGGATTTTCTGTACCAGGCGCGCACAGTGTGTGAACACAGGAGTTCAGCATGTTCTCGTGCTAAGCTCGCATCTGAATCCTGAACCACACTCAAGGCTTCCTGCAACACTTAAGTTTCCTGTCTTTTCAATCAGGAAATATCGATGAGAAATGGACAGTGAGTGAATCATCGTGCAGATGTTCACTTTATCTTTGGCAGAATCTTGGCAATTCGTACCCTTTAAGTCTCCCAGGGTTGTTTCCCTTTCCTGGCCAAATTTGATTTTATGCCATAGAAAAACCTTCGTTGGGTTCTTCTAGGTCTTAATTGTTTTGTGCCCCCCTCTTTCTCTTCCCCTCCACCCTGTCCTGTACACACCAGGCTTCTTTGTACGGATTGCTGGGATCTGAAAAGTCAAGCTCAGTACCTAGACTATGTGGAACAGTGCGGTGAACTTTATTTCCTCTTACTCTTGTCTCATCTTTGTTTTCAGTATGGTTAATTTATACCGGTTTTCCTTTGCCAAGAGCATATTAGGGGGGCTGCAAATTCCAGGTAGTAAACACACGTTTTTAGAGTTCCTAAGATTTAATATATTAAGTATATTAACTCTTCAAAGTGATAGGACCCAAGGAAAAGTATGCATTGGTGAGGGCTGGGAACGTGTCTAATAAAGAGATACATGAAAATATTTGTCACTTTTCCCTCCAGAGAGTTAGGAAAACATGATACATGGAGCTGTGGCAGCAATTTTGTGATCAAGCGCCAAGATTAAGGCCAATATGAACAGAATAATAGAAGTAATGTGTCACAGGTGATAGCATTATGATTCTGAAATTATCACATCAGACATTCTGTATTTTTTCATCGACATGATGAAAACATGAATGTCAAGACAGTGAGTTTAAGCTAAAAGCTTCTTGATGCTTCACAGAATTTCAAAAACCTACTTGCAAAAGTTTTACAACCCCTTTATATGTTTTAAACAAGTTTTGGCAGAAAGTGTCATTTTAGAAGGATAATAGCTGGCAATACATGCTTTATAATGATGAGAGAAGGGAATTCAGGTTTCAGATCAGACTGCCAAAAATCATAGAATGTTTAATTAGAATGGGAAAATGTCATAGGTTTGTTTATTCTGTAACCTTATTAAATTTATTCATTGAGATACAAACTATTAATGAAGATAATTTAAAAGAAAACTTTGAGTACTGGGAGAGATTGGGTAAAAAGTGCTACCATTGCACCAAAGTTTAGAGAACAAAGGATGTCCCATTTTAGAAGAGTGTATCCAGACAAAACTTACGGAGATACAAACCTCAGCCTTTGCTGTTTAACTCAATCAGGGAACTGAGACTATGGCACAGATGATGGTCCAGATGGGCTATGTAAAGGCAGACATGTCTCAATTTGGAAAGTAGTACAATTTATTTTCAGTGTGGAGAAAACTGATTTATGAAACACAAGTCATACACTCAATTTTACAACCTTATGCCTTCACCCAAAATCATCCTTTAGATAAGTCAGTCATATTTCTAAGGAATAGCATTAAAGTTTATAGTTTTTTCTTTCCTGACAGGAATTTGCATGTGAGTTTATCTCTGCAACTTCATACATCAATCAAATGCTGTCATATTAACTATGTTTTTCTCCAGTAAGTTTATACACGGTACCAGTTTCTGTTTGGGGCAGCTGGTAATTGTACATGGTATGTAAAACATCACTTATTTTCAAAAGACACTTTGTGTTCATGGGATAGTGCTCAAATATTTATATTCAGAATTTGTCTCAGATACGTAACTATCTTGGTCCATTTGAAAATTCCTTAGTAGTTCTGTCAATCATTTCAGACACATAGTTGTGTCACATCAGAATAACAACTTTTGATACTGATGTGTCAAGTTCCAATTGAGAAATAAACAATTTGTTTCAAAAATGTCTTTCTCCGTAATAAACAAGGAATTAATTTGCCTTAAATATTAACTGAAACTAGAGAATTTTATTTTAAACAATTTTATAATAATATTTCAAGTCACAACATATG
>PVLA01010930.1:0-58061 GCA_004027455.1 Hydrochoerus hydrochaeris | reverse complement strand
AAAAAAAAAAAAAAAAAAAAAAGGAGATTTTATGTAAGGAAGTCAAACAAATGAAAAAGTCATCATAGTTTTAGAGAAAAGTAGCTCACATGGCTATATATGGTTGGAGCATCCCTGTTATTCTAACACTTAAGAGGATCCCAAGTTCAAGGTCACTGTGAACTATATAACAAGACCCTAGCTCAAAAAACCAAAAAGAAAAAGTTTGTTTGTTTTTTAAGAGTTTTTTGTTTTTGGGTACAGACTTTCTGTTGTCTTTCTTAAAAGATTAACCAATTTCTTGTTCATGGACCACTGTTCATAAGATTCTATTATGATTTTCTTAAAAAAGGAGCCATGTCACTCATTTCTTTTTGGGAGAGGAATACATTCATAAACATTGTGATACTGTTTCTTCATGCTTATATTAGTTTCTAAAAAAAATGCAGGCCAATCCTTTATCATCAAACATCTTTACTAATGTTTTCCTAAACATATGAATTTCTTCTTGGATGCCTTCATCCAATTAGGCAGCAGCTCAATGATGCTGCAAAGGAACTATCAGGCAGTGCCCCTAAGAAAGAAATCAGAAGTTGGGTAAACATAAACCTTAAAACCTATTGCAATGATAAGGTGCTTGGGAAATTGAGACCTGTCAGAACAACGCAGACATTGTTCCATTTGTGCAGCAAGATACTGGTGCTTGGCAATAGCCTTTTTCCTCTGGTTCTGTTCCTCTTCACAAAGATGTTCTCTCACCTGCTTTGGATACAAACATGTCATCTAGAGTACAACAGTCGCCATCTGTTTTTCCCATGAATTGAGATGTCATTCTCATAAAAAGTTTGCTTTCATATTCTGCTGTTCCCATCTTTTCATTTTTCACTAAACCATTTAGGCTTAGATGATCATCATCATGAAAGTATCTAGCTCTTTTTACTCAGGCATAACACTGAGGCAGACACAGGTAGAAACCCTACTACCTGAGATTCTCTTCCTACTTCCTGAGGTTCTGGTATGTTCATAGGCCACACTCTTCCAGACTCATCTGTTCTAACAAAGATCACTTCTTGCTGGTCTGTATTCTTCTCTGTTCTTGTTGTTTGTGATGATATTTGGTAGTTCCAAGCTGGTTTTAAGTTGTTCAGCCAGTTCCATATTTCCCATCTCTGCCTTTATAATCTTAGCTCCCAACTCATTCTCATCAACACTCACACATGCATGGATTCACCCTCTAGACCCACATCTTTCAGCTATACAATGCCCTCAAATTTTCTATTTTGTTTTTTAGCCTGTTCCTTCATTCTTTGGTGAGATTTCCTTAGCCAGCTTAATCCATCATCGTCTACTGCTGAGGAGATTTTTGTTGCTTTTTTTCTACTCTTTTTTTACTTTTCCTAAATGGTTGTCTTTTTTCTTTTTCTTGAATGATCCTTCAAAAATTTTTCAGTTTGCTCATTCACATCAGACAGCATCCATGTATCCTCATCTCAAAGTTGTTCCACATTTCTTTTCAAAATTGGGTTTGACCTTATACAACACCTCCACCCTGACAATTTGGGTCTGTTCCTTTCATTCTTCGATACTCTTTGCCAAGCTAATGTATAAGCAATGAAATGAAAAAATATATAGGGTATAGTCAAGAAAGTGTTTATCTCCCTCAACAAAGTGTAATCAAACTGTAGACAAAACAGATTTGCGGGGGGTACCAGGGATTGAACTCACAACCTCGCATTTGCCAAGCAGGCACTTATGCCACTGAGCTAAACCCCCAGCCCCAGAATAAATATTTTGTAAAAGATAATCTAAATATGAAACTAAAATGTGGTACCTGAATACCTAGGTAAAAGATCATTCTGTATATTCTTCCTATGAGTGGCCACACTTTAACCTTACAATATGAGTTTTTTAGCCTACTATTTAGGTCTGCAGTATACTTAACCATAACATTATAAATGCTATTTACTGGCTTTCCAATTTTAAAATCTACCTACAACAAAGCATTTAAAACTTAACGGTGAGCCAGGCATGATGGCACACACCTATAATCCTAGCACTTAGGAGACTAAAGTAGGCGGATCACCATTAGTCCAAGGCCAGCGCTACACAGTGAGTTCAAGGCCAGTCTGAGCTATGTAAAGAGACACTGCCTCAAAAAACAGAACAAAACAAACAGAACTAATTGTAGTATTAAAACAGAATATGAATTAACCTCAACAGTGTTTAAGTAAATTTAGAGACAGGAGCCATTTAGCTATTGTAGGGGCCATCTAGCTATTCAGAATATAGGTAAGAGGATTGAATACCCAAGTATCATACCAAAAAATCAACACTTTGTCAAAGCCTTTCAAGCAAAGGGAATATTTTGAAGGAGAATAATGACAAAGTGTCTTTTGCCATGTTAAATGTTTAAAATTTAAACTTCGTATTTTTCAATCACCCCTTGTATGTTACCATAACACGAACCATAAAAGCTCTGTACTAAAGCACAGTATAAGTTGCATTCAGCCAACACTGGTAACCTATGTGTTATGAGGATAGACATAAATAATACAGTCCCCATGCTCAATGAGATCAAATTCAGTAAGAAATAAAAACATGTAAACAGGGCTGGGGATTTAGCTCAGTGGCCTAAATGTCTGCCTTGCAAGCACGTGGTCATGAGTTCAATTCCCAGTACCAAAAAAAAAAAAACATGTAAACAGATCATTAATAAAAGTTTTGCAGGAGCACAAAAAAAGGAGCCAACTGTCTAAGGTGATGGTGGCCAACCTATGGCACATGTATATTTTTTAAGACAAAAGATGTTAAAGTAGGAGTTATTTTTTCTAAACTGAAACTTCAGTGTTTAGATGTAATTGCAGTGTTGGCACTTTGCAAAAAATAAGTGAGTTCTGGGTTGCAGTTTGGGCACTTGTCTCTAAAAGATTCACCACCACTGGTCTAAGGGGACAAAGAAAAGCTTCAAAATGAAAGTGACATCCATGATAAATTTTGAAAATTTACTAAGAGTTTGACTAGGTTGAGAGGAAAGTGGGTGAGGGGAATTCAATTTTAAATAAAATGCATAGTACAAAAGCAAAAATAATGAAAGATTATTGTCTGAAAACAATTTAATATGACTACAAAGGACTAGAAGCAGACACAGAAGTACTCTTGAAGAAAGGTTATAAAAGATTTTTAGAGACCTCACCAAAGAATTTGAACTTTTATCCAATAGGCAGTTAGGTCTCAGGTGTTTTGTTTTATTTTGGTTTTTGCTTTTTTGTTTTGTAGTGCAAATTGGCCTTGAACTTGCTTATGTAGCCCAGGCTGGCCTCAAACTCATGGTGATCTGCCTGCCTCAGCCTTCTGAGCGCTGGGATTATAGGTATATACCACCACACATGGTGGGAGTCAGGTTTTAAGAAAAAAAATAAAGGTTAAATTTGGTTTTTAGGACAGTTTCACTCTGATGACATAAGAAGTGATCTTGACTGAGGAATGGACAACTAGATTTACTTAAGAAAAGCCTTCAAATAATCTAGAAAGTAGTTTTCAAACCATGCCCAGGTGGCAATCATTTTTATAAGCAAACAACAAAAAACAAAAACAAAACAAAACAAAAAAAACGCATTTTAGGGGAAAAAAAATGCTTACCTTCGTCTTTTGAAGGGTGACTTTGGCATATCTGCTGTAGGGATCATCTGTTCTCCTGGTCTTACCCACATTATAGGCCCATCATCACTCTGGGACCTACACTGTAGCCGGAGGCTGGAAAGTGTGCCCCAGGGCAGAGTCATCTAGAAGTTATATGAATGAGTTACATTTTTAAAAATGTTTAGTTTCTTTAAAAGTTACCCCTCCCTATCCAAATAAAAGTTCTAAAATATTTTTGCATGTGTATATAATAAATGCCAAATTGTATAGTAACTTATAGTAAATATAGTAACATAGTAATTTGTATTAATATTTTTCTAAACATTTCTATTCAAAGCATTGCATAGGATTTAACAGGCAAGATTAGCTTAACATTTTAATATGGCATTCATTTAAATATTGATCAAAACTTGAATAATCTGAATTAACACTCACTTTCAGAAATGGTGATTCTTCTAACATATCAAGGAACTCTGGGAAATAATCACCAACTTCTTCATCTACTGCTCCAACAAGACTTATCTGCCGCATTGGACCAGCTCGGTAGGTACCACAACAGTATGTCCTGTTGACCTAAGATAAAATGAAAGAGGCAGGGAAAAAGGACTGAAGTGCACTATAATTAAAGAATGCGAAAAGGGTATTGTTTCCAATATTATCATTTCTACAAACTAAGAACTCAACAGTCAGTACCTTGGATAAAATTAAGAGGCACCCACACACTGACACATATAACAGTGTGATATGTGCCACAAATAGAAATTTCAATGTGTAGGTTATTAGCCTAGAGTTCAAACATTCCCCCCAAAATATTGAAAACTGAAAAACTTCTCTGAAAACAGTGATTGTTAAACTGAAAATATTTTCTAATGTGATCTTTATCTGGGAGAAAAAAATAAGACTATTTAGTGGCTAGATTGGGGGTAAAATAAAGACCACAATCTGATAAACCCTAACCCACACTCAATGTGTACTCCCCAGTTTGAAAGTATTCACTTTAGGCAAGCTGACTTTTAATCAAATTCAATCTCCTATTACTTCCACATAAGAGCATTCACTTGAGGCCAGCTGATCTTTTCCTCTGTTAGACTTATATCAAGCATATTTGTAATTCCAATGGTATTCTTTTACTCAAATATGTGCAAGATGGGATGTCCTTTTTTGTTAACCCAAATCTTAACCATTTTTCAAAAATCAGGTCAAGACTTCTTTTTTCCCAGCCGTGTTCCTGGTCACCTTCCATTATCTTTCCCTTTTCTACAGTATAATGTTGCCTGCAAATACGAATTCATTTTCTCTTTACAGATTAGAACCCCTGGGGACCACAAGTATTTTTAATTTTTTTCCAGATTTAGAAAAAGTTGCATAGACTTTACATGTATCTGTAATACAAATATTTAAAATGTGCACTGCTCCAAAACTGAGAATTTTTTGAGTCTTAGAGATACTTCAATTTCTGTCAACTTTCTACTGAATTTAGGATAGCCTACAAATGATTCCATACAATCCAGAACTATTCCTCTAATCAATTCATGTATGTTATGTCATCCAACTTTCAATTTAGAATGAGTTTTTCCAAAGGACAGAGATGGACCACTATACATACAGATGGACGAGGTTTAAAATGCTGGATTCTAACCAAGATTTCAACCTCAGACCTAGCCTTTTCTACTTCAGTAAGATTCAAATTAAATTGGAAAGTCTAACATATGGCTGTATTTTCACAAGGTGAGGCTCTGTTTAATATTCAAAGCAATTTTAAGAATCAATTCTTACTGTTCTAAATGTCACCTATTTTGCCTTAATAGAAATAAGTTTACATAAATGATCGTTCAGTAGTTTTTTCACATAAATATTTACTATTAGTTCTTTAACAGCTTTTTTAGAATCAACTTTCTATTTTAAAATTTGACATCATCTATATGCAGAAAAGAGGGTCTTAGATCTAGTTGCTAAAATGGAGATTTCTTAATTTCTTATAAATTCTTTCCCTAGAACCATTTTATATGACTTTAAGCAGGAAAAGTAGGTGCTCCACCATTGATCAACATCCTCAGCACTTATCTGGTATATACTTGTATGCATTGCCTTCAGCAGGTTTGTGTGATTATCATGCTATAGAAAGCCAGGGAGTCTGGCATGGGAAAAAGGACCATCATACAGTATAGAAATAAGAGGAGCTTTTTTAATCATCATTTTAACCTTTCTAAGTCAAATATCCTAAAATGAATAAAGCAAATTTAATCTTTTAATATTTGCTTTTAGGAGTAATAAGAAAAATCATTTTCCCCAAACACCTCCCCAAGTAATCCCAGTTAGAAATTCCTTCAACATAGAGAGGCTTTCAACCTATGCAAGGTAGAGCCTAACATACATTAAAGCTCTAAAATTTAAGACTTATCCTTGTAGAGTGTATAATCATATGGTGTTTTTCAATGTACTTAGGCTGCAAGGTTTTGAATTATGAGACTTTTTTTTTTTAACCTGGGATCAAACTCATGACCTTGCATTTGCCAGGCAGGCGCTTGCACTACTAATCTAAACCCCCAGCTGAATTATGAGACTCTTAATGAGTTATTATTTGAAGAAATTCGCATTGCTTTGAGTTAATAGTTTTCTGTCATGCTATTCCAAATCTACCTAATTCAAATACTACCAAAGTAAACAGCACTGAACTTAAAAGACAACTAAAAATTCAGCCACCTAGGACAATTAATATGGGACATAAATATATACAAAGCATCTTTTCCTATCTAGAAAAAAAAAATTAAAGGGAAGTGAAAAAGAACAGAAGAAGAGAGGGCAAGTATTACTACAAAGATAGGAAACTTTTATGACCTCATAATTTTGTCAAGGTCAGTAAGTTTTATCTATATACAACGAAAGCTTCTCAGGCTTGTACTTTTGTGTGAATACCAATGTGGTATTCAGAGTGCCAAAAATTAATGTTTTATTTTTTCTTAGTGACAGAAGAGCCACTGTGTAAATAAATGTACCTACAACAAACCACCAGGATTGTAAAACATACAATGTATAAGGCCTATTTGGCAAACTCTGCTACTTTAATGTGTCTATATAGAGAGGCCTTATTACAAAACTACACCTTCCTGTTTTCAGTCCTTTACACTAAATTAGACCTTAGTTGACTTTATCAGAGTTTATTCCTAAATATCAGCCTCTAATTTCTTCCATATCTAGCCTAGACTTTCAGATTTATTTCCCTCAGAGACATTAATATCCTCTAGTCCTCATACCACCCCTGCCTGCAAATCCTAAGCCATTTTTACCATCAGCTCTCCTCTCTGGACTTTTCCATTTGATGAGAAAGAAAGCCCTTTCATCACTTAAACTCATTTTTAAATTCAATATCCTGTAACTTCCCATCAAAAGCATGCTGAAGTACTGAATCGCTTCCACATCAGTATCCTACTTATACAGTAATCTGTCTCTCTCTACTTTCTATCTCTACTTCCTCACCTTTTACCTCACTTGCAATCAGGTTTCTATCCAGACCAGTCCCCTGAAACAAATCACTCATAATGACCTTATAGCCAAATTCGAACATACTTCTCAAGCATCCATTTTTTTGACTTCCCTTCCTGATGTCTTTCTCTTCAAAACGTGGTTATCAGGATTGGCCTATTTTTCATTCAACATATTATCTGTGGGTGGTTTCAATTAAAATACAGATACAATACAATTTAACTACCACCTGTACCCTTGCACAGCTTATCTGTTCTCTCTAAATTAAAAATGTTCCTCAGAGTCAGACCTTTACATATACAACTGCTTGTTGGACAACCCACAGACACTCCCAAATGCAATGCCTATAAAACTGAATTCATTTTCTTATGAAATTCCTTTCTACTCAGAAACCACCTTTTCCCTTTCTGTATCTGCTTCACCAGCTAATGATAATCATTTTCTCAGTTCCCAAATCAGGTATTTATAAGTCCTTCTTTCTAATCCTTTAAGTATCAAAATCTATTTTCTAAATCTACCATTCCACTGTCTTAATTCAGGAAATAGTCATTTGACACTTAATTTCAAAAACTTCTTAACTAATACCCTTGCTTCAGGATTCCCATACCCAAGAGTCATCCTTGGTACTACCACCTACAAATGATTTGTTTAGCAAGACATTTTGCCTTTCAACCTTCCTGTTTTAAAATTCTCTAGTAACTCCTCCATATTACCTGTAATATCAGGCTGAAAATCCTTTTCTTGGCTGACAAAGTTCCTCTTGATCTATTATTCTAAAAGAAATGCCACATTTGCCATATTCTAAATATGTATTTCCACATTCTAAATAATCTGTGCTGCTTCTACAACTTTTCATGTAATATTATGTACCTTTTTTTTTTTTTGGTTCCAGGGATCGAACTCACAATTTCGTGCTTGCCAAGCAGGCACCTGCGCTACTGAGCTAAATCCCCAGCCTACTATGTACCTTTATAACCTTCACTTATGATTAAATATGTATTAAAAACAGACCAATGAGAAAAAAAATAAAAGCAAGGTTTTGAACACACAGAAATTCAGTACATTAAATGTATAGATTTTAAGTAAGTTCAATTTGGAGTTTTCACTTGATTTAAAAAAGGAAGGACTGGGGCACAGATTTGGGGATTACATACAAAGTATAATTTTTAAAGTGAAAAAGACTGGAAGGAAAAAATATAAACAAAGGCGCAAGAGCTGTAATGAAGGAAAAATGAATATCTGAGACAAGAGTCAGCTAAAGAAATGATGAACAAGCCAAGTGCAGTGGTACATCTACAGTCCCACCTGCAAGAGGATAAAGAAAGAGATCGTTTGAAACCAGCCTGGATAACATCCTAGAAAAAGAGAAAAGAATGAAGAAACAATTAAATAATGTGCCAGGCATGTCACTATACACTCTTGTAATCCCAGCATTTGGGAGACTGAGGTAAAAGGATAGCAGATCAAGCTCAGCTTGGGCAATTCAGTGATTCAGCAAGACCCTGTCTTAAAAATTTAAAAAAGGGCTAGGAATATAGCTCATTGCAAATATCCTGAATTAATCTCCAGTATAATAATGATAATGATGATGATGATAGTATGATGATGATAAGAATAACACTTCAATAGATGGTTGAAACTTCCTGGAACCCTGGCAAACCAATACCCAGTGCAGACCTGACCTTCTGGGGCTGTGACCATTGGCGATATAAGTCAAAGTTCTTCTGGAGTCATCCTTGTGTTGGTATTTGTAAGAAATGGAGTATTTTGTACTGGCTGATAAATATTTTCATTACGAGCACAACTGTGTCTTTAATTTTGATAGTCAAGGCCAAAGAAATTTAAAAAGTTGCCCTAGCAATAGTATATGAGAATTGTCATTGTTCTGCATCTTCATCTATGCTTAGAATTGCCAAAGTTCTAAAATTTCGATACTTTGGTGTTATGTAAGAGTATAGAATAGTGTTTCTGATTTGTATTTTCCTGTTTATTAGTGAAAAGTATAAGTTTTGTATTGAATTTGGCTCATACTGATTTTTTATGTGTTTATAGTCTACTTAATGACTGAGAGGTTTAAAAATTATTGTTATGATATACAATATATTAACCAGTGTTAACCTCCAATTATTTTGTTTTGAAATTCTGTATCATCATTTTATTCTTTTTATGTCTTTAAAATAAAATTTAAAAAATTTTTAAAAATGATTGAGACCATAAGACCTGTCTCAAAAAAATAAAATACAATAAAAAATAGGCTCACTAGGAAGGCAGTAATTTCCGCAGTAAAATGTATTTTCACTTAAGAACTAGGTTAAAAGAAGTTGACAAATAACTGATAAAGGAAACCTACTGTTAATTTATAGGAGGGGTTGACAAACTAAAACCCACAGACCAAACCTGGGACTATCAAAGTTTTACTGGAAATGCCCATATTTACCAACCCCTAATTTAAACCAGTAACAAAAGATATCAGACAATATAATCGAGGGTAAACTGTGAAATGGAATATTCTGTACTATTCATTACTGTGTATCTGTAATACAAAGCACCTCGTATGTGGTAATAAATGTTAACTAAATTCATAGGTTCTGTGGTTAGAAATAAAGTAACCAATTATTAAACTCTGAAGGGAAAAAAGAGGAAGAGCTACTGATTTTGGCAAAACTTAAAAGACAGAAGGAAACCAGGATTCTGGAAGACATCATGCAACAGAGCTGCACCTGTCATGGCCTTTAAAATTTTTAATAAACGTAAATGTTTGTGATGTATTTAAATAATTAACAACACAAGTTAGAAAATGAACAGCATTTATGACCACAAATTCAACATGCACCAACTGTGTGAAACTATGCCAAACAAGCAAACTACTAATTATCCCTAAGTATTTCATCCTTCTTCCTTTTTTGTGAGAAAACTTCCTGGGCATATGGCTAATGAGCTAGACTTCCTCTCAGCTGGGAGTAGCCTGTGATAAGTTCCTGCTGACAGGATGTTACCATAAGTTACATATGCAATTTCCAGAGGATGCTTTTGTAAGGAAAAGGTCCACCTTCAGCTTCTCTTTTGCAGGTGGAACACAGTGACAGACAGCCAGGCTCAATCATGCACCTATCAACACCAGAAGAAATGACAAGAAGGAAATTACAATCCTAAATGACATCATGGAATAAAATTGTGTAACACTTTACTGTCTTGTGAAAGGCTTTTTACTCCTTTCTTTCTTTTCTGATACGGGAGATTGAATGCAGGGCGCTGTACATGTTAGGTAAACACTATTCCACTGAGCCTCATTACAAGTCCTTTTTCTTTTCTCCTAACCATGTAGGTATATGGGTTAGGGTGGTGTAGCTCATAATTTGAATATTTTGTTCTAAGGGAGAAATACTCCACTTTGCACAGATGACACGTGTAGTATTATCTCCAGATGTAGGCAAAAAGAAAAAAGAAAACATAACTATGGCATACTCAAAAGAATTAAGATGACAAAGGACTTAAAATGATACAAATTGAAGAATATAAGAAATTAAAAGAATTTCAGAAGTACTTAACTTGAAAAGATTAAAAGGAAGAACACAATAGTTTTCTAATACTTGAAGCCTACTATGGTTTGTCCCTGAAAGCTTGTGTGCTAAGACCTTGGTCCTAGTATGGTGATGCTGAGACATTTATGTGAAACCTTTAAGAGATGTGTTTAGTAGAAAGTATAGTCACTGGGCACATCATTCTTAGAGAAGATTTAGATTACCACCACAGTCCACAAAGGACTCAGTTCCCAAGAGAATGAGTAATTGTAAAACAGCTTTGCATATCCTCTGAATCCTTCTATGTTGGCCCTTGTCACTCTTACATGGTTAAAATGGTGAAACACCATTTTAACACCATCCACAAGGGGACCCACCGGAGCTGAGCAGATGTCAGTGCCATGCTCTTGAGCCTCCAGAACTACAAGCAAAAGAAACCTCTTTTCTTTATAAAGTACCCAAGCTCTGGTATTTTGTTATAGCAACAGAATATGAACTCTTCATTCTATCAAGAAGAGCAGACTTACATAAACTTAAAAAGAGAACAGAAGGCAACTAGGTCTGGAAACTGAAGAAGTCTAGACTGAGGATATAAATCCTAGTCTTTGGCATAACTGAAATATTATACTTAAAACAGACTAAAGAAAATTTACATAGGTCTCAAATAGAAGGTATATATTTAAAAACCTAAAAGGAAATTAATATAGGCAAAAGAGAGAATGTAAAGGAATGTCAAGTGGTCAGAGAAGAAGGAAATATATTTTTTTAAAAAAAGAGCTTAAAAATGCAGCTAAGACTATTTTCCACAAGATTATGATGAAAAATGTCACTGGTGCCATCAAAAGATGATTCAAAGAAATTACAGGAACAGAAACCAAATCTGTATAGTTTGAGGAGATATGAGCATATGGGGATAGCAAGTGTGAAAAATTCTTTCAAAAAGTTGGCTGTAAAAATTAGACTGACAGAAAGGGAAACAGAATCAAGCAAAAATATTTAAGATGGAAAGACTGAGAAATCTTCTAGAGGTTTTAAAAACTTTCATTCCCACTAGCAATATAAGAAAATATTTGTTTCCCTACAACCTCAATGATAAAGTGTTATCAAACTTTTGGAGTTTGTAATAATTTAATAAGTAAAAACTGGCACACTGGTAGATGTAGTTTCATTTTTGTAAGAATAAAGTTATATATCATTTTAGAGATTAAAGGGCCATTTGTAATTTTTGCTATGAAATCTATTCACATTCCTCATTTTTATATTGTGCTAATATTTCTCATCTATTTCTAGGGCTTTTTACATTTTAGGAAAATTAATCCTCTGTTAGTGATATAAGTTGTAAATTTCATAACTTGTCTTTTGACTTTATGTTCACAGAGTTTTTTGTTGGGGGAATCACAGTTTTGCCATTTCGAAACAACATAAGAAATGTCTTCTGTGTATTCTTCTACTTTTATATCTGTATTTTGTATATCTAAGTCTTTGATCTCATTTGGGATTTATTTAGTATACAGTGACAATAAAAAAAATACAAACATATGGGCCAAGGATATAGCTCAAGTGGCACAGTGCCTGCCTGGCAAGCATGAGGTCCTGAGTTTGATCCAAGGTAACAAAAAAACAAAACAAAGTTATCTTTGTTTATGTATAAACAAAGTTTATACATAAGGACAGTTACCCAGATGTCAACACTATCTTTTGTCTGCCACCAATGACCTGAGACGTTATAATTTTTATAATATCAAATACTAGTATGAATTTGGGTCTATTTCTAGATTTTTCTATTTCACTGGACGGTGTTCATAAACTGCTGACTTAATTAGAATATAGGTGCCCTATATCAAGTAGGACACTCCTCATCATTGCTTTTCTCTTCTGGTTGTTCGTGCCTATTTACTTTTCATATAAACTTTAAAATCAGCTTGATTGTCCCAGAAAAAGCAAATATTTATATTTAATTGGGATTGTACTCAGTTTATAATTTAAGGAAAATTGTCATTTTGACATTGATTCTTCTTATCCAAGAATGGTATATCTTTCCATGTAAGTCTTCTTTTGTGTGATGCTTTAATAGTAATGGAAAAAAATCTGATAAGGTGTAATTGACATGTTACATGTATCAACTCATGATGAATGTATGCATTATGTGCTATATAAATGTACTCATAAAATTTTAAAAGAATAAAGTGAAAATGGCTGCTAAACATGATAGACTGAGCATATGATTTTTTTAGAGTAAAGCAGAAAGGCTATATAAATCCTAGAAGTGAAAGAGAATGGAAGGAAAAATACAAGCTATCAAAACATGTTTGGGACAGAGACCTTCCAATGAGTGCCTTTATAGACTCTGTGCTACAGTACCATAGAAAGGCTAAGTAACATAGAAGACAAGAAGCAAAGCATGGAACTAAAAACAAAGGACAAGCCAGGCGTAATTACAGCTCACGCCTGTAATCCCAGCACTCAGGAGACTGAGGCAAGAGGATCATTTCGAGACCAGCCTGGGCTATAAAGTGAGCTCAAGGCCAGCCTGAACTGCATAGAGAGACCCTGTCTCAAAAAGACAAAAAAAAAAAAAAAAAAAAGGATAAGGGCTTGGGATATAACTCAGTGGCACAAGAGCCTGCCTGGCAAGCATAAGGTTCTGAGTTTGATTCCCAGTGCCACCTCCAAAATAAAATAAAACAAAGGACATGAGTCTAAAATCTGTACAAGGGTTGATTATATACCTCTATTTACTTCTCCCTCACTACATCCCTCCATATTAATTTCCAAAGAAAGTAAACCAAATATCTACAGACACAAGGTATCAGATATAGGCATGAGAGTGAATCTTTTTTTTTTTTTAATCAGTACCGGGTATCGAACTCACAACTACGTGCTTGCAAGACAGGTGCTTATGCCGCTGAGCTAAATCCCCAGCCCCCGAGAGTGAATCATTATACTGAAAAAAGGAGATTAAGTACAATTTCCTTCCACTTAATTCCATCTATAAGTCAACTCCAAGAATTCTAGCAGAGGAGTATAACCTACTCTATCCTCGATTGTCTTAGCTGTAGAAATTATAAATCCCAGAGAAAAGATCTCTAAACACTGGTATTCAGAGCTTTTCTTACAATGATATATCCAGATTCCCCACTGAGCTGTCACCTAGTAAGTCCCATCTATGTGTTCACAGTCAGCTTTATATTGACTCCTGTTTAAATATGAATAGATTACAGGTCACGTTTAAAAAATATATATAACAAAATAAAAGAGTAAAATAACTTAGACATAAAAGAGAATTTCAAGTATATATAGTATCAGAGAGAAAGGAGGATATTGCTTCTACAAAAATTGTAACATGAAAACAAAAGCAACAGAAAACAAGACAAACCTCTCAAATTCAAAATATGATAGCTGAAATTCATTAACAGTAGGATAAAAAAATAATTGAGTGACAAAAAAGGACAAAGAAAAATCTAATGGAAAAAGATAAAATCAGAGAAACTTGAGACCACCTTGGACAACACAGTGAGACCACCCTGGACAACACAGTGAGACCCATCTCAAAAACAAAACCAGGACCGGGGATTTAGCTCAGTGGTATAAGCACCTGCCTGGCAAGTGTGAGGTCATGAGTTCAATCCCTAGTACAAAAAAAAAAAAAAAAAAAAAAAATTAAGAAAAACTCTCTACCATGAAATGAGTGAGTTTGCTTCACCACATGTGCTGTCCTTTCAGCCTCACCTGTATGGGACTCAAAGATGTATGTTCAGCCTCACCTCAGGCTTTCAGGAATGGGACCAAGCAACCATAAACTGAAACTTATTTATTTATTTTTGGTACCAGGGATCAAACTCACAACTGCACACTTACAAGACAGGCACTTATGCCACTGAGCTAATCCCTGGCCCCATAACTGAAACTTCTAAAACCATGAGCAAAAATAAATCTTCTCTCATAAAAAAAAAAAAAAACACGGAAGAAAGGAAAAATTAGATGAAGCAGGAGGCCTAACATACAACTTTAAGAATTTTAGGAAAAAAGAATAGAGTAAGAGCTGAGGGACATCTGGGCATGGTCAGAAACATCCAAAATCCCAAAACTATTTGGGAGGCTGGAGCAAGATCAAGGCCAATGGATCAAGGGCAACACAGCAAGTTCAAGGCCAGCCTGTACTACATAATGAGACTCTATCTCAAAAAAGGGGAAAAAAATAATAAATAATAGTAATAATAAGCTGAAAGAAGGAAATTAACAAAGAAATAATACAAGAAGGGCTAAACATATAGCTCAGCAAAGTAGTTGCTCTAGTACTCACCAGGGTCTGGGTTTAATCATCAGCACTAAAACAAAACAAAACAATGATATTATGGAAAATTTACCCAAATGGCAAGTCACGTATTTCCACATGGAAAAAAGAAAAAGAGTAGGATTTGACTGCATTAATGATGTTTTATTTCTTGAGGTAAGTGATAGGAAACTAGCGGTTCATTATTATTTATACTTCTTTGTATTTCTGAAATATTTTATAGTAATTTTCTTTAAAAAGTGGAAAAAAAAAAAAACCTCAAAGGATATTTTCCTAGATATTCTGAAATTTTATAATAGAAACCCTGAAACCCAGGCATGACAGAACATACATATAATCCCAGTTACTGAGGAAGCTAAGGCTGGAGGATCACAGTTCAGAGCTAGTGTGGACAACTTAAGGAGACTCTGTCTTATATTAAAATTAGGGGAAGAGAGGTTAGAGGTTTAGCTCAGTGGCTCAAGCACTTGCCTGGTAAGAGCAACACCGTAGTGAGTTTGATCCCCAGCACCAAAGTAAAATTAAATTAAATTAGGAGAAGAAAGGGGGAGAAGAGCTCAGTAGGTAGCTCAGTAGCACCACCAAAAAAAAACCAAAGTGGGAAAACAAAAAGGGTCAGGAAACATGACAACCTTGAATTTACCAGCGGCAACACTAGAAGTTAAGAGTACTCCTCCACTGTTCAGTGTGAAAAAAAAAAGACCTTTGATCTGGAATTCCATATGTAAATTACCAATCAAATGTTATAGAAGAAACATGTTATGTGAAGCCTTATTTGAGTAATCAAATCCAGGCAATAGTTACAGAGTCCTGGAAAAGGAATAAAGGCAAATAGAAACGTCAAGATACACATATGAATAAACAGATTATTTAATAAATGCTAACTCTAACATGATATGACAAAACTTTCAACCTAAAGGTTCATAAACAAGAATGAATTGATATACAATATACTATAGTCATTAAAATGAATGAATTAGTTGTATCAACATAATTCTTATAAAACAATGTTGAACCAAAACTTAGAATGTTACAAAGTATATGCAACATTCTATTTATACATTTTTAAAACATACAATTATATGCGTGGCTTTTATATTCCTACTATAATGAATCCTCATATTCACAATCTCTCTAAGCCCCCACCCTGGCTCTTCATTCCTGCCTCATATAACCCAGGGACAGAGGAATGTCCTCCCAACTCGCATGTGTCCACCCTGTCAAAAGTCTGCAAGTAAAAAATCTTTGAATTTGTTTCCTATTGAGGTACTGAACTGAATTTGGACCTTCCAGGCACTACTACAGGTTAGTTTTCCTCAGCATGCCAGGGAAAACATGAAGTTAGGTGCTTAGCACCAGAGTGATGGTCAGATAAACATAAACAAGACCTGGGTAGGGTCAGGTAGGGAGCCACAAGGGTACCCATCACATAAACAAATTTCCTGTGTGAGGGAGCCCTCTAGTGATAAATCAAACCAGTAGGCATTATTCCATAAGGCAGAATGAATCCTGTGAAAGACACCCTATAAATACTGCTGCTGTCCAGCTTCCTTTCATTTCTCCTCAGGGTAAGGTTATTAGCCATTCTGGTACTAGAATCCCCAATATAGCTGAGCACTCTCAAAACACATAACAGTAGTAAAATATAAAAAGCTCTGTGAGCTGGGCATGGTGGTGCATGTCTGTAATCACAGTACTCAAGAGGTTGAGGCAGGAGAATCACAGTGAGTTCAAGACCAGGCTAGGCTACATAGTGAGTTCAAAGCCAGCCTGAACAAACAAACAAACAAAAAAGCTATTTATTTAATGTAACTGATACTTTTCTTAAAGCCAACCACAATAGCACATGCCTGCAGTAATCCCAGTTACTTGGCAGGCTGAGGCAGGAGGATCATCAGTTCCATGCCAGTGAGATCAGTCTCAAAAAAGAAAAAAAGAAACAAAATACACCTTTCTCTCTCTCTCTCTCTCTCCCTCCCTCCCTCCCTCCCTCTCTTTTTCTTGATGTGTAATGGAGGAAAGAAAGGTTAGAAAGGTGGGGATGGATAAGTATCATTAAAAACCCTAGCAAATGGGTACAGAGACTACAGAAAAAGTTGTAGAAATGATTAAGCAGTTATGTCTGTACAAAACTGTGAATGTAACTAACACCATAAAATTATATACTTAAAAATGTTTAAAGTAATAAATTTTGTTACATATATTTTATGACAATTTTTTAAAAGCTAAGCAAGGAAGGTGATGCATACACCTGCGATCTCAACTGTTTGGGAAGCTAAGACAGAAAGATAGCAAGTTGGAGGTCAGCCTGAGCAACTCAGTGAGACATATACCAAAAATTTTTAAAAATAGAAGGCCAGGCATGACAACACATGCCTATAGCAATTATAGCACTCTGGGAGGCTGAAGCAGGAGGATCACAAGTTCAAATCCAGCCTTGGCAGCTTAGCAAGACCCTGTCCCAAAAAAAAAAAAAAAAAAGTGCTAGAGATATAATTCAGTGTAAAGGCTCTGGGTTCAATCTCTAGTGCTGCAAAGAATAAAAAAGGCAAGGAAGGTATTTAAGTGCTCAGGAAAGAAAAAAATAAAGAGAGAGGAGGAAGAGGAGGAGAAGGGGGAGAAAGAGAGAAAGGGAAAGGAAATGGGAGAGAGAGCAAGTAAGAGAGAAAGAAGGGAAGAAAGGAGGGAGAGAGAAGAGATTGAGGTAAGGGAAGGGGGAGATAGAGAGAAAAAGAAACAAATGAACTAAGCAGGCTGAGGAACACAAGTAACTGAATTAGCCATTAGGAAGTTAGGATATTTTCCCTACTATAACAGGAAACAATAAGGAAAAACATATACAAATTAAAAAAAAAACAGTATTGGCAAACAAGCTAATCAAAGAAAAGTAGACTTCCTAGCAAATGTTGAAAGCCTTATGAAACATTACAAAGAAACAAGGTCCCAAATGATTCTAATCCAAAAAAAGATTTAAAAAAAAAAAAAATATAGTCCCAGGATCAAGGTTAACCTAGGCCACTGGTGGCCAACCTATGGCATGCATGCCACAGAGGGCTTTTGTATCACTGAAAGATCTGGAAGGCATGGGAAGTTTAGCAAGACCCTGTCTCATGTCTGGCATAGGCAACTTAGCAAGACCCTGTCTCAAAATTGATGGGGCAAGGGGTGTTGGGGATGTAACTCCATGCTTTCTAAGTTTGATCCCCAGTGTAATTGGCAGGGGAAAAAACTGTACTATGTAGAGGTTAGATAAGATTGTTACTTAGTTTGGAATGCTATGAAACTTTAAGATGGGATCTGCAAGTCAAGTGAAAGAAATTAAAACAATGGTAATGGTATATGGAATGAGGTGCATAACAGTGTTTTGTGTCTTTTTTTGTAGTATGGAGGATTGAACCCAGAGCCTGCTGGATGCTAGGCAAGCACTTTACAACTAAATTAATCCCCAGAACCAAATGATGTTGCTTAAATTTGCCTATTTTTAGGAATCAAATTGCTTAGAGTACTTTGTTCTGGATCAAATGACTCAGAAGTTCCAGAAGTTTTGAATTTGAGAAGAATCTCAGATTCTGGTATTTTGAACTAGCAACCCCAGATTATTCCTTGGATCTGACAAGTTTGGAGAACCTGGCCCGGAAATGACTCCTGAAAGAAAAAACATGCTGAGTTCTACAAAGTGTATGGATTAGAGCACAGTGGAAGGAGAAACGCAAGTTGGGAGGACTGCAGGGAAATAACAAGAAACCAAAGGACAGAAAGAGGCAAAACCACCACAGAAGCAGAAGACATGCCAGCAGTGTCCCAAAAGTCACCCTTCAGTACAATCAGCAAAAGAAAGAACAGTGAGGAATAAAAGGGAAATGTGCTTATGTAAAAACAGTGCTTAGCTTTGCATGCACTGAAAATATTTAATATATTCACAATAGTTATAGAATATTAAACAATTATCCTTAGATATACATATTGCTCTATATCAATACAACTTAGTGCTGCAGAAGAGAAAGTCAGCATTACAAAGTTATCCTGGCCGCTTTCTGGGAGTTAAATAAAATTGTGTCTCCAAAACATACACTCTTTACAGACAGCGTAAGTATGTTAAAACTCAGGAAAACCCAAGCTAAAATACAGTGTAAAGAATATCCTGTGTTATTAGGGTAAAGTAGGGGTGGGATGGATTATTCCACAAAACTCTTGTTTCAGAAAGAAGTCTATTTAAGCTGTTTAAAACAACAGAAAGGAAAAAGGTAACTAGCAATCTTCCTAACCTTATGACCTATGAATAGTAAGACATTCCCACTTTAAAACACTGTGAAAAAGCAACACGGTGTGGGTCAAAGTGGGTTTATTATAACCTGTATATAGAATGAGAGGAAAAAATTTAAAAAACAAACTTACTGCTTTTGTTGTTTTAGAAACCTAGCTACTTTAAATATTTGATTTTTAATATAATGAACTGATGTGTAGCATTCCTCCAGAGTTCAATTATTTCCCAAATTATATATACTCTAATAGTTCCAGTCTTTATTAGTACTGTCAATTCTACTATAGTTCCATTTTTTATTAGCACTATCAATTCACTATAAAACGTTTTTTATATTAATCAAGGAGTAGACAGCATGCAACAACAAAAAAAATCCTAATTTTCCTTTATTAACTGACTGAAAGATTGCACAAATTTTATTGTCAAAACTAGCATTTAAAGAAGGACATGACAGCATATTCCTATAATTCCAGCATTCTGAGTGGTTGAAGCAGAAAGATCACAAATTTGAGGCCAGCATGGAACATAGTACAACCCTGTCTCAAACCAGGTTAGGTGGCGCCTACCTGTAATCCCAACACTGAAGCAGAAATCCCAGCACCCAGGCTGATGCAGGACTGCCACTGAATTCAAGGCCAGTCTGGACTACATACTGAGTTCCAGGCCAGCCTGAACTATGCAGTGAGACCTTGGAAAGAAACAGGTGGGGAGAGGGAGAACAAGAGCAAGAACGAGAGAGAGGACCCTATATCTCAAAAAAAATTAAGTTATCTAGCTAATAGCTATTTAAGTTATGACTCTTCTAAACAATTCTTAGCATTTATAAGATAATATAACAAATAATCCTGCAGATTAAAAAATTGTAAAATAGTAGTATTTTGTCAGTATTTATGTAGAAACTCAAATTTAAGCCAGGTGTGGTGACACATGCCTATTATCCCTGCACTTAAGAGGTTGAAGCAAGAGGATTACTCTAAGTTCGAGGCCAGCCAAGGTTATATAGTGAGTTCAAGGCCAGTCTGAACTGCATAGTAAGATCCTGTCTCTAAAAAACAAAAAAAAAAAAAACAAAAAAAAAGAAATTTAAAGTAACAAAGTTAGCCTTTTGATTGCTGAAAGTTAAGCAAACAAGAGGCAGGTGTTTCACCTGATATCATGAATTTACCTCCTTTGGTGTTAGAATATTTCAGTATTATAAAATAGTTTTTTAGAAAAGGTATAATATAGATTCTAGCTCTAGCTATTATAACAATTAAAAAACACAAAAGTAATAGAAAAAAATTTTTCTTGTATGAAACTAACCTATATTTTACTTCTTCCTGCTAGAGATGAACTGTAAAATACTGCTTCTAGAATCTTAATGTGTACATGAATTATCTGGGAATCTTTAAAGAGAGTGCACTTTTAGCAACCATCCTAGAGGTATCAAATTCATTCAAGCATATCTTAACGAACAAGGTTCTAAAGAAAAGGCATAATTATAATAGATGCCCACACTCTGCAAAGCACTGGTCATGATGTTTCCAATAAAGTTCTAATTGATCAACTTAACACTTTTCCATTTTTGCCATACTTGAATTCTCACATGGTACAAAACATTTTTATCATTCTTAAAACCCAAGAAACCTATATACTAATCTTCTACCTTTCATTTTTGATCTCTTTCCAAGTTCCTCATAATTACATGCAGATACTTTAGAGGATTCCACCCTCACCTTCATCTCTTTCCCATTCTATTGTTATTCCTGGACCACCTATATGCAACTGATGGAATTCTGCATCTCCAGCCTACATGCCTCCCAATCTTAGATCCAACATATTCCACAAAGCCATTTTAAATGATAAACCCAAAATGATACCTCCAAGTCAAAACATCTATCTGAACTCAACTACACTATCTTCTTATCCCAGAGACACCAGCTTTTTCAACACTATTCTCTATAGGGGGTTATCTTCCCATTGTGTAAACCAAGTAAAGCTATTCTCTTTTGCCAACTCCAGTTAATCTGCATCTTCTAATTATTTCTTAAATTTCATTATTTTCTCTCTAGTGTCAATACCAGATTAGATATGGATTATTTCTAATCTGGTTACAATAATAACTTTACCAGTCTTCTTGTTTTCAATCTCATTTTCTCCCTCAATGTCATCCCTCACATTACTGTATAATTACTGCAAACAAGTAGCCTGGATTACAGGTGAGTGGCCAATACTATAGGCAAACACCATCCTTCCTCCCACTTTCGACTGCCACTCTCATTCTCTCTGCCCACACCACCACCTCATGTCAACTTCAACTACCCCTCAATGATCATCATGTCCTCTTGCTATTTGCAGCTTTCTGGTCTGGGGATTTAGCTCAGCAGCATTAGTGCCTGTCTGGCAAGCACAAGGTCATGAATTTGATCCCTGGTTCAAAACAAAACAAAACAAACCACCCTCACCCCAAAATCAAAGTAGGCTATTTTCAGCTTCCTGAAAGAACACATTTTCAATTGCCTCTTGTGTATCTGGCATTGTTATTATTCCTGTTGACTAAAAATGTCCTTACCAAGTTAAGTATTAATCTGCTTTCAAGATCCTATTCAAGCATCACATGCCTTAAAATACCTTTTCTAATCCCCTCAAGGCTAAATTAGGTAACATCATAAAGTGCTCTCTCCAAAATATGGTTTCCCCTAGACACGCCTTTACTCAAATACCTAAAATACTCATGTCCCCCACTAAAGTGAACTCATTTTTACAACCAAGTGCCCATTACACAGTAGGTTCCCAATTCCAAATAAACTATCTTGAAATACTGTCATAAGTAACTATATGGTTACTTCTAGTAACTGTCTCTAAAGAAATAAATTACTTGACTATATTTACAGATTAACAGAATTTTACAGTTCACAAAACACAGAATTCCAAAATACTCTATATTTGCTAAAAGTATTAGAAGCCTTTTGTACTTTGTTTTAAACTGAGGTCCTTTAATTTCACTGTTCACAGTGCTAGACCAAAAACAAAACAAAACACTGATGTTTTCCACAGTGGCCAAAATAAAGAAAAACCATGGTAAAATGGTGTGAACACTCTTTAGATAGCATAGGTTTCCATCTTGACTTTTCTATTTATTAGCTTTACAGCCTTGGATAAACATAACCAAGCCTCAGGTTTTTCAACAGACAACAGAAATAAAATTGTTTACCTATCCTCTGGTTATTTCTAATATTCAGATATAAATGTGAAAATATTTCTATGAACCATGAAGTGCTAAAGAAATCCAAATTATTACTTTGGCTTTTAGCCCAACATCTGCCAAAGATTTTACAGAAACAAATGGAAATTAAAGTTTCATAGGCTAATTCAACCTCCTCTATCCACCACATATTTCTCTCCGATGACTAAAATTCATAAGTAAAATTAGGTTCCAGGACCACCTCAATCTTCTCATTGAGATGGCTGAAGTGCTTAACATCTAATTTAATTCTGAGTGTTGAAGAGCTAATTTAATAATCTCACATGTTCTTCAAAAGCAACTATCTATAAATTTCAAAGTAAATCTCAAGGTAAGTTGTTGGTACAGTCATTTAAATTTCAGCTCCATTTTTAAAAATTGGAGGACAAAAATCAGCAGGGAATATTAGTTCTAGAAATCTTCTTTATTAACTACTTTGGTTGAGTATTGTCTGTTGAGACACAAATTTCATCCACTGCAGACTAATATGATAGTTAAAAAGTCACCCTGACAAAACCAGGACATTTTTCCCCCAAATTGTCTGTCTTATGCCTTAGATATGCTTGCTGGCCTATCAATCAGAAGAGAAAATTTGCTGCATCTCTCTAAATTTAAAAAGTGACAAAACATGTTAACTTGGCTCTCAGCAATATCTTTTCCTGTTAACTAGGGATTTGTGGGGATTATGGACAAGATTAGAACTGTTTTTAGTCTCTTCTGCACTATTTATAAAAATAGGATTCCCTAAGCTCCAAAGGGAAAAACTCCTTTAAAAAAAGAAAATCTACAAAAGTCAGCACTTCGGTACCTGATTGCAGTAACAAGGCCAAAATCCAAGACGAAGCCCTTTAATGCACATCGTGTTCCAAGGTCTTGAGCAGCCCCATCTTGCGACCTCTCCAGATTGGCTGCTCCTGCTCTCTCTACTGCAGAGAGAACTTTAATTAGAGAAATTCTGAAGCTCATAAATCTAAACTGGATACTCCCCTCATTGGAGGTAAGGATGGCAAGACTCGCTAAAAAATACTCAAGTTAGAAGAGATTCAAATATATCTGTGTGGCTTAAAACCACCGTAAGATAAGCGGCTGAGAGTCTTAAACAGCAGTGCATTTGTCTAAATTTAAAAAAAAGCCTTAAAAGAATGGCAGCAAATTAGATAATCTTTTTTTTAAAAAGGTTATAATCATCTCTAAAAAGTGAAATCTCCACTAAACTCAAATTTATAATATAAACTATAAAAAGCAGAGCTGACCATTTATATTCATAATACTTATGAGAAAAGCAATCAAGAAAAAGTAGGACACATTATTAATGTCTTTTTAATGCCCTAAAATAACTTCAGTGAAAAAAAATGTTATACTAACAACTGGTTTAGAAAGGCAACATTTCCCTGCTGACTTAAGCCTAACTGCCCAAGCAAGGCTTCAGAAAATGTCTTTACCTTCAACAGTGCATAGGCAGAGGAGCAGAGGCTATAGTGGCCTTCCTAGTGACACTCCCATGTCACATAAATGGGGCATATTTCTGGGATAGACTGCCAACAAGTTACTAACGAGGAGAAACAAAACCAGCAAATGCCTGTCAGGTAACTATGCCAACACCCTTGTGTTCTATTTTGATATAAATATAAGTCTTAACCGAAGTTATTAGAAGACTTACCAAATCTAAGTATCTCCCACACAAACATTACCTGATCTGTGAAAGACGATTCATTTTCAACCCATGTTCCAAAAAACTTCTAACAATTCATGACACTTACAAAGTATTTCTTCAAGAAAAAGGTCCACCCCAAAGTTCTTGGCAATAAAGATTTTACAACCGGACAAAGAGACAATTTGCAGTACCTTTATCATCATAGTGTGCCATGCAACAGAAGGCAGTTAAAGCTGTTGAGATAGTATATTTACTAAATAATGTAACAATAATTTTACCTTACCTGAGTGTGAAAATTTGAAATGGTGGTTGTTTCAATATCTTTCTTGCCCAGAATTTCCATTTTCACTGGAGTGTTGGGGAAATTAAAAGCAAAGTAGTCCAAAAAGTCTGGGAGATAAGCAGCTGCTCCATGCACTATTGCTAAAGCATAGTAAGCAGCATTTTTCTCATTTTCACTGAATGTCAAAGCAAGAAACTCCTCAGAAAATCTCTCCATCTCCATTGGAGACAAAAATGAGAGTTCATCCATGTAAGCATGAAGGACAAGAGCACCACCATTGGACTGGTGTTCCTCATGAATAAAGTTGCTAAATTTAGTACCTGTTTTTAAGAAATTTCTACGAATAGAATGTTCCTGGTGAGTCATAAAAGGTGTTTGTACTCCCTGGGGTACCCGATATTCTTGCATGCCCAAATTTAATCGGCACAGCTGTTCATCTTTCAGATACCTGAAGGACTCCTTATTAACTCCTGAAGTGCTATTTATTTGTCCTTGGTTGAGTATTTCCTTACTGATGCGGGTCAGACCAGCACAGACGGTTTGTACTTCCTTATTGTACATTTTAAGTCGTCTTCCTCTCATGTCCTCTCGGTGTTTCTTTTTCTTTTTCTTCTTTATTTTCTTCAAGACAAAATCATCAGCTCTCTGGGTTTTACCATTTTCATCTGGTGTTTCTGGCCACAATAATTAAAAAGAAGTTAGTTGCTAGGACTAGTGCCAACAAACAAGATTCTTAAGGTATTTGATCTCAAATTAAGTAGCCACCTCTCAATTTCTCAGAATTTGCCATTACAATTTACATTTTAGTAAATAAGTGATACAAAGATCTTAAAAAAGGGTAACATTCTGAGTTAAAGATTATGTTAAAAAGCAGGCAACAAGAGGCTCAGAGTTTGGTTAAGTGTAGACTGTATGCTTAGCATGTACAAGGCCCCCTATATCTCTAGCATCATTAAAAAAGCAGGAATTACAAGGGTAGCATATAACTTAATATGACATACAATCAAAATTAACGTTGTATGTGCCATAATGTATGGAACATTTGTTCAGTAACCTTGCTGTTGAGACAGTGTATTTACTAAATAATTTAACAATAATTTTACCTTACCTGAGTGTAAATGTTTGAAATGATTATGGTAAAATCTCAACTGAAACAGAGTCATATCTCACATTTGGTTGTCAGTCTATAAATTATTATGGTACATGTAAAGTAAATCAAACAAAGGCAAATTAAACCGTAAGATATCTTTGAGGGGGTTACTGGTTTTATTTGTTTTCTGAGACAGGGTCTTGTGTTGTTCAGGCTAGCCCTGAACTCACTATGTAGCCCATGATGGCATTCAAAGGATGGCAATCCTCCTGCCTCCTCCTCCCAAATGCTAGGATTATAGGTGTATACCACCATTTTTATAGGTAAAATACCATTTTGCCTGTCAAATTGTCATAGCTTTTACTGTGGGGGTTTTTGTTTTGGGGTCATTCTTAAGATATTGTTGTTAGAAATATAAACCAATAGAAATATAAACTGGTAAGTTTTCAGAGGGCAATTTGGTAACATATCAAAAGTCTTGAAAATACTTAAGTCAAAGTTCCAAGTCAAAGTTACCTAAGAAAATAATTGAAGATCTATAAAAATATCCATTGATAGTAGAACTTAAAACAAAAATGGAGCCACACCCAAGCCTCTCTCTGTGAGTCTACGCCATTCAAGGACTGTGTGTTGTGGGGGGGCCCTCACCAGGAGGTGATCCCCACCTGCAAAGCAGTGCCAAGCCTCTCTCTGCCTTCCCAGACTGTGGGAAGAGATCCAGAGATCCAGGCCTCAGCAGGAAGTGATCCTAGTGGGGAAATCATATCATTTTCATTATTTTGTTGGGTTGGGTTTTATTCTCTTCTGTTTTATTTGATTATATTAAATCTGATGGCAGAAGCAGCTATTTGAAAGATAACAAGATATATTATGATAGCCATTTTGGATTTACTAGTGGCTTGTTTTGAAGTACTTTATTGCAGTCACTGTTTTGGTTTTATTGTTTCTATTCTATTCTGTTCTGTTCAATTTTTACTATGTCCGAAAGTATCTGCAGCTATTTCGAAAACAACAAAAGGCATTATGGTAACTACTGTTGGTTTCCTAGGGTGTTGAAGTCTTGTAACACTTATACTGATTTATTTTTAATTGGTTTTATTTTCCTTGGCTTTATCCTCTTTAAAATAAAATAAAAATAACAAAAATGAATCTTCTAAATGCCAACAGGTATTATTAAACAGACTGATTAAATTCTGATAGTTACATACTAAAAATATTACCCAGTCATTATGCATTACAGATGAAAAGACTTATATACAAATATTTTCACTCTTCTAAAACTCTATTCTAACACCTCTTCACCATCTAAAGGAGTATGTAACAATAGTTAATACTGCCATATGCTCCCTAACAACTGTACTCCCCCATCACATCACTCAATCATGCCATGTTATTATATATTTAATATAAGGGATGTATATCTTACCTTTCCAGGGCATTTGACACATGTATCCATTTAACGCATATATTTATAGTACACATTTATTTATTTGAATATTTTTTAAGTACCTACCCTGTACCTTTCAGATATACTTCTGGGCTCTAGGCATATGGTGCTAACTAAGGCAGACACAATTCCTATTCTCTGTACCCTTACAAAAATACAGTTGGATAAGAAAAAGTAAGTACCAGGCAGTGATAAGTAGGCTGCTCTAAACACTGAAAAATTTCTTTCTAGAGGTGACATCTACATTTAGACTGAATCCTAAATAATAAGATGAACCAGACAAGTGAGAATCTAGGGAAAAATAGAAGCAAAGCACTTAAAGAAAGGAAAAAGATCTGCTTGATCTATATATGAGACAGACAGATAGATCTCATTTTATATATATATATATATATATATATATATATATATATATACACGCACACACACACACACGCACACACAAAATCACAGAAAAATATCTGGAGGAATATATACCAAGGTATTAATTCTAGTTATCTATAGGTAGCAGGAGTATAAATGTCTAGTTTCTTTTCTGTCTAACTGTATTTTCTAATTTTCTATAATATACACATTACTTTTACAATTTAAAAATTTTTAAATTTACCATTGATTGACAAGCCAAAAATAAAATGACATCTTTTATATAATAGTTGGAAGATTTACCTAGCAAACATCTTTAGGATTAAATCTCAGGCATATACCTATCTTCAAGCTTGGTCTAGTATTTACTATATAGAGAACAAATAATAGTATTCCTGACATAATTCAAATAATTCAATGTTTACTCAGATATTACAATTAATCCTATTATTAGCTCTGTGAAGAATAAGATCAATAAATTTTACAGTAAAGAATTTGGTATAATATGTAAATACAGAACATGATAGTTGAGTATATAAAATTACTCCAAATCACCAAATACAATAAGAAACTTTCTGAATATTTTAATGTATAAGTCAAATACTTTAAAGTATCAAGATGTCAAATAATTTTCATTTGTTGTTTTGTACGAACAAAAACAGCTGGGCATGGGGGTGCACACCTGTAATCTCAGCACTTGGGAGGCTGAGGCAGGAGGATCACTGTGAGTTTGAGGCCAGCCTGGACTACACAGTGACCTCAAGGCCAATCTGAACAACATAGTGAGGCCCTATCTCAAAAAAGGAAAAGAGAAAAAAAAACCTTTTATTTGCAAATATTATTTATAAGTAAATTGAGATCATACACCAAAATATACATGCAATAAAATTGTTTACTCTGGTAAGAGAAAATGCAGTGTTTTATTCTATATACAAATAAATCTTTGATAATTAGTGAATGTTCAATAAGTCATTCTATTTCTCACCAAATAAAATTAAACACTTTGCGCAATACCAAATTCTTCCAAGCAAATAAATGCTATTAAATACTAAGGATAGACTGACTTAAAAATAGTTGTCTAATTATCCTCTACTAAAATGTTGTAGCAATTTCACAAGAAAAAGAGAGAGCAAAATATACCTGAATAGATCTTGTTACTGTAAAATGCCTCAGAAGAGGTATTTGGAATGCAGATGACAAACTGCAACCTAGATCTGCCACTGACATTAACACCAACAGGGAACTGCCTTGACTGTAACATTTTCCACAATACTATCAGTTTACCAGTGATATTTCTAATATGGCCAATTCAACTTTTATTCCAAGACTCATTTACATGAAAACCATTTCATTAGTCCGCCACAGCCCATTTAAAAAAAAAAAAAAAGAGTATGCAAGGAAATGAAAAGTATCCTAAATTGATTATAATCTCATATTCCACATGATCTTTCCATCTATTTCCATCTTCATTCTTGCTTTTCAAATGTTGACTTCTCAAGCTAAGAAAACTTGCATTTGCTTGCACAGAAATTTGAAACTATTCCTCTTATACATCTGGTATAAGATGAATTTCCACAAACAAACAAAATTTATTCTTGAATGATGGTAACTGAGAATGGCATAAGTATCTACAAGTTGTTGAAGGTAATTACATAAAGTTGGTCATTATGGCTTCATGAGAAAGATACTGCTTGGCTTTGAATTTAAGATGTTATTTAAAAGTCAATGTCTAGTAGCTTCACAATGTTAACATTCTTGCTATAGAGTTTTAGTTTTCTAACAGGGAATGTATTTGGGTAGTCACATGTTGAGTATTTCCCAGTAGTGCAGAAGCTAAAATGTGCTGACATTAGTTTCTATTGTTGTTGAGGTCCTGGGGGTGGAAAGTAGGGCATTGCAAGGTTATACAAGCTCTCTACCAATGAGCTACATCCCCATCCCTGACATCAGCTCTTTAAAGTTCTTTACACAACACTTCTGATAAGGAAAGTTTTCACTTATCAAACTGTGAGATTCAAAATAAAGTATGCAATTCTACAGAGAAAGACACAAATACTGTCTTGAAAAACTGTTGGTTATCCATAAAAAGATCATTATAACTACACATAGATTAACAGATGACACTATCAGTAAAACCTTCACATATGCTAATGTTATCAATTACCACTCAACATAATGTATTTAATATCACAGTACTGGAAAGTTTTCACAAAAAACTTGTTTCAAAATTGCCAAACTTTAATTCATAACATCATTTTTTTTTTCTTTTTGGTACTGGGGCCTGAATTACAGAGCACTAAACTACATTCCCAGTCTTCATTTTTTTAATTTTGGGACAAGCTCTCACTAAGCTATTCAGGCTGCCCTCAAAGTTGTAATCCTCCTGCTCCAGCCTCCTGCACAGTTGGGATTACAGGGATACACCACCATGCCCAGTTCATAACACTATTATTACATTTGAGCTATATTTTAGGAAAAAAAATGTTACCTTCAATGTCTAAAAATCAGTGCATAAGCAAAGTCAAACGATAATCATTAACATTTTAATAATCATAATAGACAAAAGGACTAAAATTGTTTCTTGAAAGTAAATTCTTTTTGGTCTTTTCTCTCAGTTCTACACAAAACCCTAAACAAAAAGGAGAAACAAAAAAAATCACTCAATCTTCAAACTTCACGAATCAGCATATGCTTTTAACACTGCTTTATCACCTCCCCTTGATATTTATGAGGGACTGGCTAGGATTTAAATCCTATTTCTACCACTTCTTAGCAGTATAACTTTTTTTTACATTTAAAGGATTTTTTAAAAAGTGCAATGGTAGGTTAACAGCAAAACTGACAGGAAGGTACAGAGATTTCCCACATATCTGAGTCTCTATATACACATAACTTTCCTCCCTATCAATACTCCCCCAACAGTGATACATGCATTGATACACTTTCATCACTCAGAATTCAATAATCTATATTAGGGTTCACTTTTGGTGTTTCACATTCTTTATGTCTGGACAAATGTATAACAAAATGGATCCACCATAGTATCACAGAGTAATGGCAAAGCCTGAAAAATCTGTGATATGAATATTCATAAATCCCTGTGCCTTCATTACTAGCAATCGCTGATCTTTTTATATCTCCATGGTTTTGTGTTTTCCTTAGTATCATATAATTGGAATCATACAGTATTGTAGCCTTTTCGGACTGAATTCTTTCACTTAGTAATATGTATTTAAGGTTACTCTATGTCTTTTCACTATATAGCTCACTTGTTTTTAGTACTATCTGGATATACCACAATTTATTCATCTATCTACTAAGGAACATATTGGCAAATTCCAAGTGTTAGCAATTATAATAAAGCTGCTATAAATCTCTATGTGCAGGCTTTTGTGTGAACATTTTCAGTCTTTTGAGTAAATACCAAGGTGTGTGACTGCTTGATCACATAGTAAAAGTATGTTTAGTTTTGTAAGAAATGGCCAAATTGTCTCCCAAAATACAGTAACCATGCCATTTTGCATTCCCACCAACAATGAAGAGGCAGAATAAACTTTTGTAACTATTTTTCTACTTTGTTTTTCATTGATAAATGCAAGTTAACAGTATTTTCTCCTAAGGTTAGTACAAAAATGTGTATGAAGCAGAGTGTATGAAAAACAAATGTAAAGCACTTGGCATAATTCTGGAACATAAATAATACCCCCAAACGGTTGAATACTGGAGAAAAAGTATGAAATCTAGAGAATACTATGTATGAGCAGACACTTTTCAGTTAGACTGGAGTTAAAGCTCACACTCTGTTTATTAAGTGCTGTGTAATTCAAAAAATTCAAAAAAATTTAACCCTATGTTCTTATTTGAAACTTTTTAATACTAGTGTCTATCTCAGGAAGTTGAGGTTAAATGAGACAAGAAATACAAGACCACCATCACAGTATTTAACACACAATTCCTTATGTACTTGATTATCATAATCATAGTAAAAGTAGGTATTAACTCCTTTTAATAACTGACAACAGCTCTGGAGTATTAATTTATAGCAAGAAATCACTAGTCTAGAATACAATGTAGCATACAAGAGAAACAAGCAAAAAGGAAAAGCAAAATGTCCAAAAGGACAAAAATAATTATTCACCAAGTGCATGCTAGGGATTATAAATTATATCATTGTAATCATCCACAAACTAGTGAAGTAGACATACAAATCCTTTTTCAGAAAAAAAAAGTAATCTGAAACAAGAAATGTAACTTTACAATAGTTCTCAAAGGTGATAGGTACAACTGAAATTCAAACTCTCATTTGTGTAACTACAAATTTCAAACTCTTCCAATATGATACACTTACACTCCCTGGCTGCCTCTTCTATCCACCTCTCCATATAACACTCCCATAGACGATCAACTAAGATTATTCACTTACAACTAATGGACTTGAGGTAACTTTGGAAAATCTCTAATAAAGGTAGTATTACTTAACGAATACTTTATTTAGTGCCCATTACATAATTCTGCACAAGCACAAAGATGGCATTGTTATATTAAGCACAAGCTTTCATGCCATTTTTCCCCACTCTCTAGTTAGAGGAAAAAATATCATGAAGTTATTGTTCTGATGAGATTATCTGTTTATTTCAATTCACATTATAATGCTAACAATTCTCCATTCCTATCACTAAAAAAATCAAATTTTTAAATTTATAACTCCCTGCTACATGAAGATTGTGAGTTCAAGCCCAGCCCAGACAACTTAGCAAGACCCGTCTCAAAATAAAAAAAAATTTTAAAGAAGGCTAAAAATGTTAGCTCAGTGTAATGACATTGGGTTCAACCCCAGTACAACCAAAAACTAGTAAAATAAACTGCCAATATCTTTCTGACATTACAGAAAATTTCTGTTAACTTCTGACTTAGGAACACTTTCCCTGTGATACCAGTAAGGCAGTTAGTCAAAGGTAAAAAAATATGAAAAAGGGAAGCTGACATATATATGCATACGTATGAGCAATCCTGTCATTTAGTAATAATAAACAATGGGATGAAGCAGAGAGCTACGAAATCAGTGCCCCAATCTAAAGACACATAAAAATATTATTAAAATTTAAAACACTGATCAAGAATAAAAGCATTACTTTTCTTTTGATGGTTTTCAAGGAAATATGCTTTTGTGAGTAATAAGAAGGAGAAAGAAATTAAGATTTCAAAGGGCATGTAACTCTCAAAAGATGCAAGCATATTAGATACAATACTTTTTGAAAAAAATGTAATATATCTTCATTAACTTGTCAATCCCAACACATATAGCAGAAAGACAAAAATGTATCAGTGGATTGTGGCACAAAAACCTGAGTTCTACTATCAACTAGAAAATTTCAAGAATGTCACTTCAGCTCTTTGAAAATCACTTTTTTCCTATTTTACAAATGAAGCAAGTTTACCCTAACATTTATAGATTAAATGTTTGTTTCAATTAATTATGAGCAACTCCAAATGTCTGATATCATAATGATCTGAAATTACCTACAGATGAATTTGGACTGTGTACTGGTGGGCCAGTGTATAGGAATGTCTTTTAGCTAAACTCAAGTTGGCATTCTTTCTCTGGGAAGAACCAGATAGCAGACTTTGCAGGACATATGCTGTCTCAACTACTCTACTCTGCTACTAACACTAGCAGTTTCATTAGTGCAGAACTGCCACAGACAACATGCATGACTGAAAGAGCTGTGTTCTTATAAAGCTTTATTTCTGGACACACTGACTTTGAATTTCATGTAAGTTTCCTGTGTTGTGAGGTTTTCTTCTAACCATTTAAATGTAAAAACCCAACTCTTACCTAAGTAGTTGTACAAAAAGGTAATAGAACTGATTTTTGAGAAAAATACAAAAGCAATTCAATGGAAGAATTATCTTTTCAACAAAAAGTGCTAAAATAGTTTGATTTCCACTCAAAAGGAATCACCACTTAAAAGGAACCACACAAATTACTCAAGTCATTCACAGATTTACATATTTATGTGTAAACTTTTAAATTATAAAGCTATAACTTTTAAATTACAAAAAAAATCCTTGGGACTTTAGATATGACACCAAAAATATGATCCATTAAAGAAAAAAAAAGATTGAACTTCAATAAAATTTAAAACTTAAGATGAAAGACAACACACTAAAAGTACTTGCAAAACACTAAATTGACAAAGGACTTAGACGTGTAATCTATAAACAAGTCTCAAAACACGATTTAAGAAAACTTTACAAGAAAGTGGGCAAACAATATAGAGTCAGTTTACTGGTTAGAATATTTAAATGGAAAATAATGACATGGAAAGTTGATTTCATTAGCGGAGATCATGATAATATACCATATATCTATTTAAACAGCTAAAACAAAAAGAATACCAGATATTATCAAGAGATCATGATAATTATACCTTATATCTATTTAAACAGCTAAAACAAAAAGAACACCAGATATTATCAAGAATTTGGAAAAACACTGGTGGGAATATAAAATAGTACAGAAACTCTAGAAAATAATATGGTAATATGATAAAAAAGTTACCTAAATATGTACTTAAAATATGACCTAGGAATACCCTCTGAAATTTCCCTCTGAAAGATGAAAATTTACTTTCACACAAAAATGTTCATAGAAGCTTTACTCATAATAGCCCAAAAACAGAAAGAACCAAAATGTTTTTTCAATAGACAAATGGTTTAACAAGGGAACAAAAGTATCTGTACTATGGAATACTATTCAGCAATGAAAGGGATGGAGCTATTAATATATACACCATGTGAATGGTCAGTATGCTGAAAGAAAAAAAGCGAACTTCAAAAGATTATATACTGTATGATTCCATTTATATAATGTTCTCAAAATTACAGAGATGAAAAATAGATTAGTAGTTGCCAAGGGTTGGGGAGGGTGGTGAGGGTGCAACAAGAGAGTATCTAAAGTTGTAAAGGTATACAGTGCAAGAGGAATTTTGTGGACGTGGAATAGTATTGCATCTTGATAGCAGTAGTGATTACACTAATCTACATGTGATAAGATGGCACAAATCTACACATACACATTGTACCATGTCAATTTCCTGGTGCTGGTATTATGTAACAGTTATGTAAGATGTAATCATTGAGGAAAAGTGCTAGAAGATAAAGACTTTGCTGTACTATTTTTGCAATTTCCTATGAATCTGTAATTACCTCAAAATAAAAAGTTAAAAGTTTTTAAAAATTGGAGCATAAGCAAAGGTAAGATACAGCTCTATAAACAAGTCTACGCACTCTCCTTATTAATCTGAGTTGTTTCAAAGGTCAGTTATTTAAAAAAAAAAAAAGCCAGTTTTAATTAAGTGCCTACCATGAGCCAAGCAGTATTTTAAGTTCTTTCCATACATTGCTCCATTTATTCTATGTTAACAACTTTATAAATTAAATACCACAGCCCATTTTTACAGACAGGAAAACTAAAAACAGGTTACTGTGGAAAAGCCACAATTTAAATTCAGATTAACTACAGAGACATGTCTCTTGTATGAAGGTAACAAAAATAAACATATTCATAGAAAAAAAAGTATAAAGTGGTGTGCAAAAACTGGGACTAAGCAACAGTTAAACCAGTTTTTCTGTACAGTTTTCAGGACTTTTAAAATGCCAACGCATGTCAAGTATCTAGACCAGTACAGTGCAGTTTTTATAAAATGTTTCTAAATTCTTTTTTCAATAATATAATACACTGCAGTAATCTCCCAGCCAAAAGTTAGAATGCTTAAATGGCCTCAGCTTAACCTATTTCTCTTCACATACTAGTAAACTACAAATGTTGAAAGCTGTGGTACCCAACAGCCATATATAGCCAACTATAAATTAGAATTAAATACAATTAAAATTTCACTTTCTCAGTCACACTGGCCACATTTCTAGTCTGCTCAAGAGCCACACATAACTACCACACTGCATACCAGAAATATAAGACATTTCCATCACTTATCCATCAGTACTATGGGTTCTATCCATCAATACTGGATTTCAGACTGGTTTTTCCTTTCCTTTTTAAAAGAACATGGGACCTATGCAATCTTCAGGGAAGTACTCTGTAAATTTCTACACGTCACTGCCACCATCTACCTATAAAATGGAACAAGGTATGAAATTCTTGATTTAGAATCAGCTACTGCCACTGTAGTATTAAGCACAGGAAAAATCAGTAAGGAAAGAAAGCAAAATCAGCCTATGGATGAAGCTGTAACCAAGATACATAAATCTGAATTCTACACCCTGTTGTGCCAATGATTTTAAATTTTTTTAAATTTTAAAAATCTCTTAATTTTTGTACTAGAGTTAACTGATTTAATGAATCTTCTTACTACGTTGGACCTTCATTTTCTCTTCTATAACACAAATTTAAAACAAATGATGGCTAAGATCCCACCTAGCTCTGTATAGATGAATACACATACACATTTGCATGTACACACAACACACACACACACACACACACACACACACGAGAATGTGAAGAATATAGGTTAAAATAAAGAAAGACCATTCCACACTGATTATCATTCCATCGATGTTTCCACCTGTCAACTTGGCATAAATTCTATTTCTGAGGATGATTTGGACAAATCAAAAAAATATTGACTTCATTTCAATAAATACTACTGAGCAATTATTTGTATTAGCACTATTAGAAGTACAGTAGCACACAAAAATATCAGTTGGCCCTAAGACCAAGTATATGGAAAGAATGTAAGGCTCCCAAAACTTCTGAGTGAAAGACTGGTTCAGGAAATGTAATAACCAAACTGGCCCAGTAGTAAGACATAGAAATATCTTAAAATCTTAAGAAATAACAATAAATGACTTAAAATCATATACAAAGCAAACAAGTGGCACAATCAAAAGCATACCTCACTTCTTCCACACAGAATATAAATAAATGGTACCGGTACCTAATTTCCCTAAAATCTATCTTTAATTAAATAGTCCTACACTTCCTGGGTTAAATATTCTTGAAGATTACTGGAATTATATAGCTATTCAAACTGTGCTAGACAAAATAAACTGCAACAGGAATTCTTACCTCTGTCAATTACATTCCTACCTCTCTTTTTAGAGGCACTAGTCGTATTTCCTAGGACCACATAGGAGAGAAAACCTTTACTATCCCTATCCTAAGAGTTAAAATAGTAAAAAAAAAAAAAAAAAAAAATTAACTATTTATATCTCTACGTAAAAAGAAAGATAAATTGTGTTTGATTTCTTTACCTGGCAGAAGCTAAGGCACCCAGTGAGTTGTGTAGCCTCTATAATAATTCATAAACGCCCCGAACCAGATCTATGAATATTTAGGGGCGGAGGTAGAGGAGTGGAAGTTAAAAACCAAAAATTTCCAGTGTGGGTACAAGGAGAAGGGTTTTAGCGACGCGGCTTTCCTTCAGAAAGGCAGTTTTTAGTACCCCATCCACTAATTCCAAACCAAGGACCGCACGGCGGGGAAATCTGGCCGAATTTGAAAACAAACGTTTCTAGGTTCCGAGGGACTGGAAACGGGGTTGCTAACTGACAGCTCAGCCTCAGAGCAAGAAGCCTCAATTAGGTCAGATTGTGTCAACAGCCAGAAATCAAGGTTCCACCCGAGGGGCTCCAGGGAGCAGAGCAGCAGGAGGTAACCGGGGTTGGGGAGTCTTTCGGTATTAAAGGGGCGGGATATGGAATCTATAGAAACCTCGAGCCCAAGCCCGGGCTGTTCTCCTGCTCTCACCTCGCTTGGAGGCCTTCATCACAGTCATCGCTCCAGTCCCCTCGCCGTTTTCCTGCTTGTCCTTGTGCTTGAGATCGCCAGGGACGCAGGAGCTGGGCTCGCCATCGGAGCCGCGGTGGTGATGGTGCTTGTGTCGCTCCTTGTGGCCCTTATGCTTGGGCCCGGCCGCGCTCACCGTCAGGGGCGAGAAGGTGAAGAGGGCCGAGGTGCCCGGGGCCGGGAGCTGGGTGGCGACAGCGGGCCCGGTAGGGGCCAGAGACGGTGGCGGAGGCGGAGGCAGGAGCAGAGGCTCCACAGGGCCCGGGACGGCTGATGCAGCAGTCGTAGGCGGCAGCGGCCCGGGATGTTGGCGGCTGCGACGCCGCCGGTGAGGGGAAACGAGAGGGGGGTCCTGGCTCGGCCGGCCCCGCTTCTCCTGAGACCCCCCACTGCTTGCCCGGCGCTGCCGCTTCACTCCCCGCGGTGAAACCCCAGCATGGGGCTTCTCTTTCCCCTCTTTGTCCGGCTCCTCCTGCGCCGCCACCGCCCGTACTACGCGCAATGCTCCGACCTGCGCAGCCATTTCACCCACAAACACACATTTAAATGGCCCGACCGCCCCCCCGTCCGCGCACCGCGCAAGCGCCACTTGCGCACGGCCCTCTGGGCATTGGAGTCTCTCCTTCTCCCTCCATTTGTCGGCCGTACTCGGACCGGAGTTGAACATGCCGGAAGCGGCAATTCCCAGCGCTCCGCAGGCCTTACCACCGAGCTTCTATTGTAAAGCGCCCTGGGCCACGCAAAGACGCGTGGGACCGGTAGTTCTGCCGCCCCCGCCGCGTCCCTGGCTGAGTGGAGAAGCCGAGAAGGAGCGTGCGTCGAGTCACGCTTCGGGCTGCGACGCAACGGCCGCCAGCCGGCGAGTTGCCGCCAACCGCCTTAACGGCCCAAACATTGTTAGTGGCTTTCCGAGTCAGGCGGCGCGCTCACGTTATCGTCTTCCTGCGTCCCTTCGTCATTTTACACCGAATAGGTGGTTTCCATAGTGACTTTTAAGTGTCATGTTTCTCTCATACTCTTTGTGAGGTAAAACAATCTCTGGCCTTGTTCCTGACAAACGATGGAGGGAGAAAGAGGATTTACTATTATGTAAAATGACTGTGATTTTGCTGAGATATGCAATAGGATGCAGTTGAGAAATACTTGGAAGCACCTTCTGGGCATTGCTATGGTTCATGCTACAGACGTAACCGGACAGGTGCAGGACCTGCTGGGAAGCCCAAGGAACCCGGCATTTACTTTGAATATATTTCTAAGCTGCGAAAAATCCTAGGTGGAGAAGCATATTTTAAACTCATATAAGGTTGCATAAATTTGAAAGGCACGTTTACAACAAACACTCCCAAAAATGTCCCTTCGTCAAGGGAAATTCATTTAGAATTTTGCCACTGTAGCTTTTAACTACTATTCTTTTAATGTATTTGGTCTTCAACAAGGATATTTGAAAATAACTGGTTGCAGTGATGTATTCAGCGGATAAAATTACTGCTTTGATATCACTAATCCTTTGAAAATTACTTAAAACTAAGTGAACACTACAGCAATGAAGTTAGTTTCAAAACAAAGTTTATTGATACCTATTGGATACATTGTACTACCATAGACAGGTAATAATGTGTCATTCAATTTACCTCTTCATTAGGCTTCCTAATAAAAAATACTGATGAGAAAATACTGCTATTACTGTTTCTAAAAAATAAACTTTTTTTAAAATAAAAAGATGTTAAATCATTAGGGTAAGAAAAATGAATCCTTTCAAATCATACTGTTCTAGTAACTTATTTGCCACATAAAACTAGATTTGGAAAATCAGATTGTCTTAATGCAAACCCACATACAGAAGTTTAAATGAACTGTACCTTTGGTTGGTTGTATAGAAATTGAATGTTATATAGGACCTTTTATATAAAGAAAATTCTACCAAAATGTTGCAATTTTGTTGTTTTTCTAGAATTGGTAGTTGAGATTAAAACATAGGAATGTGATTGACAATCTTGCTAGTTGATCTATGCAAATAACAAGTTACAAAAAAATCATTTGTACATTTGAATCTCTTTAATATAACTTATTTTCTTACTACTCCAGTCTCCCACACTTGGAAAGATATGTGACTCCATTTAGGCAAAAATAACCCCCAGAGAATAGGCACTGTCACAAGCAGTAATTTTGGGGCTGGGGATTTAGCTCAGCGGCATAAGCACCTGCCTTGGAAGCGTGCGGTCATGATTTGGATTCCCGGTACCGATTAAAAAACAAAACAAAACAGTAACTTTGTACTGCAACTACAAGGTAAGATTTAAAAATAAAATTTTTGTATTATATTCTGACCATATAGAAATTTAATTGAAATCCATTTCTTATAAAACCTTTTACACACATCGATTTCTGACAAAGAATGTAAGCATTATGTACCACATACATATAGAATATTTACTCTCAGAAAAGACTGAAGAAAACTTTATATTTCAATCATGCATGGTAACACACCATGAACTGATGAGGCTGAGGCAGGAGGATTATTTGCTCTAAAGAGCTCTAGACAAGACTGGGTAACATAGTGAATAAAACAAAAATGAACAAAAATTTATACTTATGTAAAAAAGTAAAATAGAATGACTTCCAAAAGTAAAAAACAAATCCATTTTTAAAATGTTTTTCATATACATTCTCTTCATAAACTCAATGAACTGTTTTATCTATAATTTCTAACCTAGTGTAAATGATTGGAAAATGCAAAGCTAGACTTTTCACATATCGATTTTCTTTTAAAAGCTATTAACATTATCAAATCTTCTTTATGATATGAATATATAGCATTTATTTTAGCTAGCCAGTAGTTATATTTGCAGACACAAATACATATTCAGCCCATATTCTTATAAATCCAGAGTTGTATCAAATATTCCAAGATGGTGGTGGGTTCCGTGGTCCTTTGGGTTTTGAAAAACGATTTGCAAAACCTGAGAAAAAGTGAAAAAAGAGGTTATTTTTTAAAGTATAAAAATGAAACCAGGCACAATGGTCCATAACTGTAATCCCAGTACTTTGAGAGGCTGAAGTAGGCGGATCATAAATTCAAACCCAGCACGGGCCACACAGCAATTTAACAAGGGCTCTGGCTGGGTTCAGTCCCCCTAAAGAAAACAAATACTCAGAACTTACAGTGAGTCTAGATAGCATCTTTGACCAGTTTAGTAAAAGATCGTAAGGACATTATAGTAATTTAAAACTTTAATGATAACAGAATACTTATTTTATTTTTGTAATGCATGTGATCCAACCTAGGGCATTGTGCCACTGGGTATGATCTACCATTCTGTCACACCACCAGCGTGACTTCTAATATTTTAAATTTGTAGAGCACATAGATTTAATAATGGTAATAATTGGGTAGAAAACCCAAGTGATAATAAATAACCTTTGATAATTCAATACAAAATTTCATTTATCTACATTATTATCCACCATCCACTCATCACAAAATTCAATTTCATTTCACAAAATTCAAAACTATTACTTGCACATATTGCATTAAATCCAACTATACTTTTATGCAGGCTTAGAAAGTTCTGGACTACTAACCAATTATGTTAGATAAGATTAGAGCAAAGATAAACTAATAATCCTGAAAAACTAAATAACTGAACAATCATTTTTACTTATCTTTTCCCCTCAAACTCATACCTCCTACCTCCCACAAAGGAGGAGGAGGAGGAAAATTTTTACAAATAATAAAAGCTATTTTGAGGTGCTGTCAAAAGATTTGCAGGTTGACGTTGGTCTTTATAATTTTGCAAAACATGCTTTTCCTTTTCTTCAGTGGTAGTATATTTTTAAGGTATCTTACACTTAGTAACTCTAAGGACTTAAATTAAAAAATCAAAAGTTTGACAATCCGAAGAACAGAGTATGGAAAACTCAAAAGATATTCCTAAACCTTTTATTTGATCACCATACCTAGTGTCTACTCAAATGTTACCTAAATCATGATTTACAAAAAAACTATATCAGAACTGGAAGAATAATAGCATAGCTGGAGATGGGAAAAGAAAATGTAAAAAGTAAGAATAGTAAGTCAATAAAATTAACAAGGGCAATAAAAAAATTGGAGGAAAGATCCTCAGCCCAGTAGTCTGTGTACATTTTACCTCTCTAAATAAAACACAAGATAGAGGGTAAAATATTTCATGTTAAATAGGTGCATGTTATAGTCAAAATATCACTAGATATTTTGACTGTAACCCAAGTGGGCTGGGATTAGAAGTAAGGACATGTTACCTGATGAAGTATGCACGATATAAGGAATTCTTATGTTTAGTCTCCTTCACTGTTCAATTTTCAATAAAAAAAAAAGATATGAAATATCTTTTTATTTTTATTTTTTTTGGCATGAGGGTCAATTCAGGAAACATGAACCACAAGTTTTTCTTTTAAATTTAACTATGTTTTTAGTAATATATCCACAATTAATATTTTTTTATAAAAAGCAGCAATGAAAAAATAAATTCTGCTTTTCTAGTAAGTCAACTATTCAAATCTAGACATATTTGAGAAGTAACATGGAGGCATCCTTCTAATATTTTAGCTTCAGACTGTTGTGAAGTTATGTAGATTATAGGTTAGATAAGCAGTATCACTGGTTGAAAGAAAAAGAAGAAAATACGACCAGTATTTGTTCCAGGCAAATTGAATGCTTTTTCATAGTTAATGCAATATTTTACATAAATGATATTAACTAAATGATTTCATATAATTTTAAATAATATTTTAAACTGTAGCTAATAGAATCCAAACAAAATTTTTGGTTAAAGAAACAAATACAGAAAATCTAGTTAGAGATTATCTCAAACTGAAATAGGATCCATAATACAACTATGGCAGAGATTTGTACTTCTCCAACAAAATCTCTCTCTGCTTTTTTCATAAAAATAAAAAATTGTATCTAGGCAACTATATATGAGAACTGACCAAGAAGTACAGTGAATATTTAAATTTTTAAATTATTACTGTAAAAGACACATTGCCAGAAATCCCTTCAAAATACTCTTGGAGTCTTCTAGATCCTTTTGGATGTCTGCTTTTTGGTTAATAAATTTAGTAGTTATAGCCCACATTAATTACCCACTTAGAATTTATGCTATAATACTATTTTAAGTATAAAAAGTACAAGTAATTCAAAGAAATGCAATGCTTAAAATAATACAAAATTATCATCTAGTTTATAGCTTATACTTAAGGTCAAATTGCTAAGCAATTCCTTTATTGTTTATAGTAGTTCCTATTAAACTCAAAATTGTGCTTCCTCTCTTACTGTTTGAGTTATATAAAATTAGATAGCTGTTGTTTTAACGACACTTGTATATTTTTTGTAACTTTGCTATAAATACAAATGAAACTAGAGCATCTCAATTTCATTTCACTATTCATGTTTACTTACTACATGCTAGTATAATAATTCAGTTATCTACATTTCTTTTCCACATATGCTAGACAATTCAGCCCTATTTGAGATGGTAAGATGTAACTGAAGAATGAGGGTGTTGCTCAGTGGTACGGGGGTTACCTAATATGAATGCAGCCCCGGATTTGATTTTTAGCACAGACAAAAAAAAAAGGCAACAGATTAAAATTTAAAAAATAAATCGCATGAAAAAGAATATAAATATAAGGACCTATACTGTAAAATTATGTTTTCTCAAAAAAAAAAACTCTGTTATAAAATAATGCACATACCAAAATTTGGAAATGATCTGGAATTATTCGATGGGATAGATTCTACAAGTTTGCTTGATGTGGAAGAATTACAGATACCTATAATCAAAAGAAAAAAACACAAGGGGAACAATGAGCCACTCATTAATGTTTATCAAATTGCATAATTATTGAGATTAAACATCTCTAGAGTAATTAGTACTCCCAAATAAATATATCAGTATCAAATGTTAACAAAAATATAGGCACTTACAAATGGTTGACACCATAATCTTATTGTGTGTTTTATTTTGTTTTGTTTAATGGTTTTTTTATTTGCAATCAGATGATAAATCCTAACACTAAAGAAAACTGCTAAAGGAGTAAGATACACTATATCATGAATCAACTTTTTTGGGGATTCACATTTTAACTTGGACTTTGTGTTTTATTCTAACCACTCAGGACAGTTCTAAATCTTCACCTTATTTATTCATCTATGAGTCTGATTTTTCTTACATTATCCTCTTCACTTTCAAGCCTGCCATTTTTCCCAGTTGTAGATAATTCTAATTTAGATCCACAGTTTCCCCAAAACTTTAGTATACCACTTTCTTATGCTACTTTGTTTTGGTATTTCAGTTACTTACACGCAGGCTTAAAATATATATTTGTCTTCCCAGTGCCTTAATGTACACAGATATTAGTTTCTCCCTAGTTTTTTTTCCTTGCCCAGTTTTTAAAGCAATCCAATTAAAACTGGTCAACATCTTCACATATGCGGTCTTACAATAAAAAAAGATAATTTCAGTTTAAATAAATTTTTAACAAACAGCTGACCTGTAATCCCAAGCACACAGAAGACTGAGGCAGGAGGAAGGCCAAAGTTCAAGGCCAGCCTGGGGTACATGATGAGTTTAAGGCCAGCTGGAACTACATTAGGGAGACTCTGTCTCAAAAATAATTTTCTTGGGCTGGGGATTTATCTCAGTTGGCTCAAGTGCTTGCCTGGTAAGTGTGAAGTCGTGAGTTCAATCCCCGGTACCAAAAACAAAAAATTTTTTTTTCTCTAACAAACAGCACACAGATGGGGAAAGGTTGTTAATACCTCATTTTGTTTTCATTTCAGAAGCAGTATGAGAATTGCACACATGTGTTTGCACATACATACTTACATATGAAGATTCTAGAAACACCTTCCCTTGTGGGAGATACTTGAGTATGAATTACTAGAATACATAGTAGATTTCAATCAGATCCAATTAAATATGTTTATTAATGCTTACTGTGTGACAAGCATTGGTCTAGGCACTGAGGACAGAAATGAATACAAAGTGGATAAAGGTGAGGAAGTTCAGGAGATACCAATCTCTATGTTACATATGGGCTGAGAGTTTGCTTGTTACAAAAGAGACAAAGATCCTACACATGTATATTGGAGGGAATTGCTATTTTACATATTGACATACCTTACATAGTTTCTAAAATGAAAAGGAAAAGTGAGTATGCAAATCATAAAATATATACAAAAAACTGCTAGAACTTACAGCATGAATTTAGCAATACTATAGGATTAATGCCCTGGAAAAGTGTGTAAAAAAAAAAATCAACTGTCTTACTTTTCTTGTTGCTGAGACAAACTAGCTGACACCCAAAGTTGGAGAGGGGTAATTTTTATAGAGTTTTGTATAGTCTAGATATTAGCCCTTTTTGGAAGTAGCTGGCCAAAAAAAAAAAAATTTCTCCCATTCTTAGGTTGTCTCTTGACTCTTGATTGTTTCCTTTGTTGTACAGAAACTTTTTGTTTGGTGCAATCTCATTTGTTGATGCTATTCAGGAAGTTCCTGCCTATGCCTCTGGTTATAAGAGTTTCTCCTAAATTATCTTCCATCAGTTTCAATATTTCTGTTTGTATATCTAAATCTTTGGTCCATTTTGATTAGATATTAGTATAGGGTGAGAGATATGGATCTAGGTTCAATATTCTGCATTGTATAACCAATTTTCCTAGCACCATTTGTTAAAGAGGCTATCCTCTAAACATTTTTGGCCCGTTTATAAAACATTAAATGGCTGAAAGCACATTGTTTCTATTTTATGTTCTATGACATTGGTCTACATGTCTATTTTTGTACCAGTATTGAGCTGTCTTTGTAATTACAGCTTTGTAGTATAACTTAAAATCTGCAATTGTGATACCTCCACTTTGCTCTTTTTATTTAGTATCATTTTGACTATTCTGGGTCTCTCCAGTTCCATATAAATTTTAGGATTTTTCTTTTCTAGTTCAGCAAAGAATTTTGATGATAGTTTAAAAGAGAATAAAATCCATAGATCATTTTGATATTAAGGTTTATTCCCCTCTCTCACTCTCTCATGCTCTCGCCCCCCCCATTCTCTAGCTTTTTTTGTTGTTTTGTTTATTTGTTTGCTTTTGTTTTTTGGTGCCCAGGATCCAACTCACGACCTTGCACTTTGCCAAGCAGGTACTTATGCCGCTGAGCTAAACCCCTGGCCCTCTCTCTCTCTCTTTTAAGCTATTGTTTTTCCTGATTTCTTTCTTGGTAGGTTCCTTATTGATGTACAGGAACCCTATTGATTTTGTTTGTTTATTTGTTTGTTTGTTTGGAGACGGTCTCAGCTTTGTAGTTTAGGCTTTTCATGAACTCACTACGTAGCCCATGATGGCCTTGAACACAGTGATCTTCCTGCCTCAACATCCCAAGTGCTGGAATTACAGGTGTGTGCCACCACACCCAGATAACACTGTTGATTTTTGTGTATTAATATTGGATTCTGTCACTTTTCTGAATTTATTTATCAGCTCTAAGAGTCTTTTGAGAAGGTTCTCTCTCTCTCTCTCTCTCTCTCTCTCTCTCTCTCTGTACTGGGATCAAAATCAGGACTTTGCACTTGCGAAGCAGATTCTGTGCCACTGAGCCACACCCTGAGCTGGGAAGTATTGGTGAGGGGAGTCTTCTGTATATAAGATCATATTATCTGCAAATAAGGATAATTTGACTTCATTTCCTATACATATCCCTTTTATTTCCTTGTCTTTTCTGCTTTCTCTGGATAATGCTTCAAGTACTATACTGAACAGGAGTGGTGAAAATGGAGATTCTTGTTTCACTCTTGATTTCAGAGGGAATCCTTTCAGCTTTGACCTAAGATGTTGGCTGTATGTTTTCCACATATGATTTTTACCAGTTTGAAGTAATGTCTTCCTATTCCTATTTTCATCAGGGCTTTTTTAATCATAAAGAGATAGGTGTGGTGGGACATACCAATAATCCCAGCACTCAAGAAGCTGAGGCAGGAGGATGGCAGCAAGTTCAAGGCCAACCTACAGAAATAGTGAGATCCTGTCTCAAAAACAGAGACAGACAGACAGACAGACAGACAGAGAGAGAGACAGACAGAGAGAGACAGACAGAGAGATACTGGATTTTGTCAGACTTTCTCTGCATCTATTGAGGTGATTATGTGATTTTTACACTTTGTTTGATTTATGTGGTATGTTACACTTACTGATTTATGTATGATGAAACATCTTTGCATTCCTGACATGAAACCCATTTGTTTATGGTATATATGGAACTTTGTATGCAAGTATCTTATTGAGCATTTTTGAACCCTGTTCATCAAGGATATTAACCTATAGTTTATTTTTATATATTTGAGTCTTTGTTCAGTTTTACTATCACAACTGACTTCATGCAATGAGTTGGGAAGCATTCCCTTTCAGTTACATGGAAAAGTCTGAGGAGTATTGGCATCAGTTCTTCTCCAAAGTTCTGGTAAAATTCAACAGTTAATCCATCAGACCCTGAGATTTTCTTAGTTGTAGACTTTTTATTCTGGCATCAATTTCATTACTTGTCATTGGTCGTTCAGAGTTTTTAAATCTTCTTGGTTCAGTTTTGCTAAGTCATATGTGTCTAGAAAGTTATCCATTTTTCCCTTAGATTCTCCAATTCATTGGAATGTAAATTTTCAAAATAGCTTCTAATATTTCTCTGGATTTCTATAGTAACCTTTTGTAATTTCACCTTTTTCATTTCCAATTGTATTGATGTGGATCTTCTCTTTCATTTAGTAAGTTCACCTGAGAATTTATCAATCTTATTTATCTTCCCAGAAAAGATATTCTTTTTAAATTCATTGATTCTTTGTAAATTTTTTTAGTCTCCAATTCATTTATCTGTTTTCATTCATTTATTTCCTTCTATTAATTGTGGATTTGAAATTGTTCTTGTTTTTCTAGGACCTTCACATGTATCAGTAGGTTTGAGGATTGTTGTTTTTCTAATATAGACACAGGTAAAAGTCCCTCTAAGAACTGCTTTCATTATGTTCCACAGATTCTTACATGTTACTCTTGTCAGATGATTCTAGGAATTTTTTAATTTCTTCTATCATTTATTTTGTGACCTATTGATCTCCATGTACTTGTGTAGTTTCTAAAGTTTCTTTTGCTGTTAATTTCTAATTTTGTTCTGCTATGATCTCATAAGATGTAAGAAGTTATTTCAATTTTTTGTATTTACTGAGACATGCTTTGGAGAAAGTTTCATGTACTGCTGAGAAGAATGTGTATTCTGCTGTTGTTAGACGAAACATTCTATAGATAACAGTTAAGTCCATTTGTTCTATGGTATAGTTTAACCCTGATATTTCTTTGTTGATTTTTTTTGTCAAGTTGACTTCTTTATTTATGGGAGATGGGTATTGAACTCCCCTGCTATGATTGAGTTGGTGTCTATCTGTCCTGTTATGTCAAGTAGTTTTCTTTTATGAAATTGGAAGTGCTAATGTTCAGTAAATATGTATATATAATCTTGGTAAACTGTTCCCTTTACCAATACATGGTGACCTTTTTCTCTTCTGACTAGTTTTGGTTTGAAGTCAACTTTGTCAGAAATTAGAATAGCTGCTCTTGCTTTCTTTCCAGCCTGCTTGGAATATCTTTTTGTTTTTGTTGTTTGTTTTGTTTTGTTTTGTTTTGTTTGCTTGCTTGCTTGCTTTAATTTTAAAGAAAAAAATCCCTAAAAACAATGATACAAAATTTCAAAATAAGATTGTAGCAGAGTAACAATTACTAATACATTGTGTGCTGTTATTTTCAAAGTAGTGGCTCCTATTACAAGCTATAGGCATAAAGAATTGATCAAACAATATAGATATGCAACTTTCTTTTCAAAGAACTAGTATCAGTAGTATAACTATCTTAATTGTTTTGTGTGTATATTTGTATGTGTGTGTGTATATATATATATATATATATATACACATATATATAAATTTTTCTGGGGCTGGGATTTAGCTCAGTGGCATAAGCGCCTGCTTAGCAAGCTCAAGGTTGTGAGTTCAATCCCTGGTACCACAAAAAAAAAAAAATTTCCTTTTCCTTCCTTCCTTTTCTCTCTTTCCCCATCCCAGTTTCTCTTTCCTTTTGAACAGCTTCCTTCCACTTCACAGTATCTATTATACATTCTGGTTCCTATTTACTTTTTCAGCTTCTTACATTTGGGAGACAATATGATGTTTATACATGTTAGTGTATCTTATTTCACTTATGAATATGGTCTCAAGTTATATCCATTTACCTTAAAATGTCTCAACTTTATCCTACTTTATAGCTGAATAATACTCCAATATATAAAAATACCACCTTTTTTATCCATTCCTTAGTTAATGGGCATTTGGGTTGTTTCCAAGTTTTACCTACTAATTATGCTGCTATAAACATGGGTGCACATGTATCACTGTGGTATGATGTTTTCAATTCTTCTGGGAAAATATCCAGAAGTGGAATAACTGAGTCGAATGAGACCTCTAATCCTAGTATTTTTGAGGAATCTCCACACTGATTTTCCATAGTGGTTACACCAGTCTACATTCCCTCCAACAGTGGAGAAGGGTTCCTTTTTCCCCACAGTCCTTCCAGCGTTTGTTATTGGTTAATTTCTGGATGATAGCCATTCTTACTGGTGCGAGATGGAAACTCAATGTTGTTTTAATTTGTATGTTTTGAAAGACCAATGATGTTGAGCATTTTTGCATATTTGCCATTCATATTTCTTCATCTGAAAAGTGTGTATTCATGTCAGCTGCCCATTTTTGGGTTGGATATTTGAATTTGGGGGGTCTGATTGTTTTCAATTCTTTATATGTTCTAGATATAAGTCCTCTGTCTGAGAAACAGTTGGTTAAAATTTTTTCCTATTCTGTGGATTGTCTTTTCATTTTGTTGACAATTTCTTTTTAAGTACAAAAACTGTTTAATAAAATGAGATCCTAGTTGTTGATTTTTTGAAGAATTTCTCAGGCTATTTGGGTTTGATTCATGAAGTCTCTACCTACCCCTATGTCTTTTTACTTTCTCTTCCAGTAGATTTAATGTTTCTGTTTGAATATTTAGATCTTTGATCCATTTTGACTTTAGTTTAGTGCATGGTTATTGGTATGGGTCTATTTAGTCTTCAGCATTTAGAGAGCCAGTTTTTCCAGCAACATTTATTGAACAGGCTGTCCTTCTTCAGTGAATATGTTAGGCCTCTTTGTCAATAAGGTGACTGAGTGTCATTGTAGTTGCGTCTGCATCTGTTCCACTGGTCTTCAAGTCTGTTTTTTTTTTTTTCCAGTACCATGCTGATTTTGTCACAGTAGCTTTGTAATATAATTTTAGGTCAGGGATTGTGACGCTTCCTGTCTTTCCTTTGTGGCCCAGAATTGCCTTGGCTATTCTAGGTCTCTTCTGGTTCCAGATGAATTTTAGGAATATTTTTTCCAGTTCTGTGAAATATGTTAATGGTATTTTGATTGAGATTACATTAAATCTGTTTAACAATTTTGGTAGTTTGGCCACTTTCACTATGTTGGTTATTCCTATCCATGAGCAATGGATATCTTTATATTTTTTGATATCCTCTTCAATCTCCTTTTTCAAAGTACTGTAATTTTCAGTATATAAATCCTTTAGACTCTTTGTTAGATGGATTCCCAAGCATTTAATTTTTGGGGGAGGCTACTGTGAAGGGCATGGTTTCCCTAATTTCTCTCTCAGTGAGTTTCTTGTTTGTGTACAGGAATGTTATTGATTTTTTTTTTTTTTTTTGCAACAGGGTCTCTTTATGCAGTTCAGGCTGGCCTTGAGTCTCAAACTCGCAACGATCCTCCTGCCTCAGCCTCCCGAGTGCTGATGTTATTGATTTTTGAGTGTTGACTTTGTATCCAGCTACATGAATGAATTTGATTATTAATTCTAGGATTATTAATTCTAATTTTGGTAGAGTTTTTGGGCTCTTCTGTGTAGAGTTATCATGTCATCTGCAAATAATAGTAGTTTAACATCTACCTTTTCTATCCTTATTCCTTTTATTTTTCTTTCTTGTCTAATTGCTCTGGCTAAGGTTTCCAGAGCTATATTGAATAGGAGAAGTGACAGTGGATATCTGTATCTTGTTCCTGATTTTAGAGTGAAAGCTTTCAGCTTTTGTCTATTTAGTATGATGTTGGCTGTTGGTTTATCATAGATGGCTTTTATCAAATTGAGGTAAAGACCCTCTATAGGGATTTTTATCATAAATGAGGATTTATCATAAATGAGGATTTTTATCATAAATGAGTGCCAGACTTTATCAGAAGCTTTTTCTGCATCTATTGAGATGATCATGTGATTTTTTTATCTTTGGTTCTGTTGATGTGATGTATTACATTTATTGATTTGTATATGCTGAACCATCCCTGCACTCCTGGGATGAATCTCACTTAGTCATGGTACATAATCTTCTTGATGATTTGCTGTGTTCTGTTTGGTAGTATCTTATTGAGGATTTTTGCATGTATGTTCATTGATTGGCCTGTAGTTCTCTTTTTTGGTTGGCTCTTTCTCTGGTTTTGGTATTGTGTTGGTTTTCTGGTGAGTTTGCTCTTATAGGTAATTTGGCACTTTTCTCTAGTAGCTTTTAGTATTCATTTATTACTCTGAGTTTTGGGATTTTCACTGTGTTGTGTCATGGAGAGATTTTTTTTTTCTAGTTGTGTCTGCTTTGGTTGCTAATTGCCTCCTTTACTCTGGTATCTATCTCATTCCCTGGGTTTGGGATACTTCCTGGCATAAAATTTTTATAGCATTAGTCTCTGCCTCTACTTCTTCCTTAAGTCCAATGAACCTCAAATTTCTTTTAGATACCTCTAGATTCTAGGATCTCTTAGATCCTCTTTTGGTTGTCTTTTCATTATTATGGAGTAAATGTCCTATATCAACCTAATATTCCATCTTCTGAATGATCTGTCTACCACCAAAACTTTTGATGAAATTTTATATTTCCAGGATTTCTGTTGGATTTCTTTTTTGTACTTCTCATTCTTCACTGGTGTGGTCTTTTGCATCCTGCATTGTCTTCTTTAATTCATTCATTGTATTTTCTTTGACCTCTTTAGTCATTGTAACTATTAATTTTTTTTAATTCTTTGGGTGTACTAGGATCAATCTCTAGCACTACATTATAACAGAAGATCAGTTTTGGGGGAATTATTAACTTTTGGAGGCATTTTATTGCCTTGTTTTCTCTATGTATTGTGTTGAAAGTTGTAGGAAAGTTGGGACAGAAAGCTCTACCTCCATACAGGAGATGTCTTCAGTAAGTGGATTTCTCTCTGTTATTCAGGTACAGGCACCAATTCAACCAATTTAAAGTACCAGGATCAGTCTCTGCCACTGCATTATGAGCAGAGAACATTCCTGGTAATATTAACATTCAAAGAGCCAGTCATATATCAATACATAATATAAAACTTATTTTAAAAGTTTCAATAACCCAGGAAGATGAGGGAGTAGTAATGATGAAAAATAGCCTGGGAATTAGAAGAAGAAAAAAAGAAAACAAAACAAAAGAAAAAATGGGTTTTGATGATTTTTTTTTTTAATGCCCAGAAGAAAGGGAAAGGGATTTAGGAGGCTGTGTGTGAGGTCAGAAAGAAAGAAAAAAAGAAAAATGGAAAGTATGAGAGGCTTTATGGAGCTTGATGTGGATCCCAACTAATAGGTTATCGATAATCTAACACTGGGATTTAGGAGGCTGTGTGTGAGGTCAGAAAGAAAGAAAAAAAGAAAAATGGAAAGTATGAGAGGCTTTATGGAGCTTGATGTGGATCCCAACTAATAGGTTATCGATAATCTAACACTGGAAGATTCAGGAAGCAACTCTTAGTGGCAGGTTGATCTAAATCACTGTAGAAATTCAAACAATAATGAACACATATACATAGTTGTATATACTCATGTGCTCCACACATACACTGTTGGAGTGAGAAGGCCTGAGTTTCCACATAGTCTGCTGAATTTTCTACTCATGCTATCTCCAGCCAGCTCTGGAGAATGGTTCAGTGTTCTATCAGCTCAGATGGGGAAGGTACTTCTTCTACTGTTAAGTGTGGGGAGCACCTGATAAGAGATCAAATCACATGTGTGGGGCTACAGCAAGGCCAGTTCCAAGAACAAGGAGCACCCAAGGCAAGCTATCTGAACAAACTGTTTCAGCTCTGGGAACACAGAGAGCCTGTGGCAATCCAAGCAAACAGGTTGACATCAACCTGCCGAGTGTATAAATAAATACACTGCAGTCCTTGAGCAGTCCCTTTTCTCCTATTCAGAGAGAGGGCTCCACCTGACTACAACTTTCTGTTTTCTAACTCTTGTCTTTATTTCTTCATCCTCCACCATCCATCTGAAAATTTCAAGAGCTAAGCTGGATGCAGCAGTCATGCAGGGAGGGGTCTTTTCTGGTGAGTGACTATGTTTCTGTGATGTACCTTGGATTGTGGGTATATCTCCATGTGAGTTTTCACTTGTATTTATTTTTTTGTGTGTTTGCTTGTTTTACTGGATGCTAGGTGCACCTCCTAGCTCTTCTGGTAAATGCCTTAGCGACCTATGAGTGCTATTTCCTCTTGAACCATTGTGATGGAATTTCAGAAGACTATCTTTTTTAAGGTGCTCATTCTTTCCAAGTTGATTTATAGTCCCAGCAACTTGGAAGACTGAGGCAGGAGAATTCTTTGAGCCTAGAATTTGAGGCCAGACAGAGCAACATAGCAAGATCCTATCTACAGTGGTACGATACCACAGGTAAAGAAACACTAAGATACAACAGTCCACACTTGCCTTGCCAAGCCCTGTGTTAGACATTTTTTCCTACATGTATTCTCTCTTCTCCTGATGATAGAACTTGAATTTTCCTTTCTATCTCTTCTTAATTTTCAATTACCACACTTCTGGTGGAACTGATTCAACTGTTAGATCAATGAAATGACCAATAATTATGGATTATTTTCATTGTGTCAACACTTGTCCATTGGTATGGTCATACCAGATATGTAGATCTGACCTTACTCCTGATAAGTCACTTTCCACATATTAACAACTGTTAAATTTAGGTATGACACTGTTCTATCTAATTGGAACATTGAATACGTTGGTTCAGGATGGGCAAATCAGTCAAGCCAAGACAATCACCAATTAGTACTGGTCCTCAAGACTATTGTTTGATCAACCAAAAAACAGCTTTTTTTTTTTTTTCCAATATAAGACTGAAACCACGTGGGAAGAGTTTGCCTATGCGTAAGCTAATACAGAATAACACAAAGCTAAGAGGTATGGAATAAGAGATTAAGTCCTGATTATATCATTTGAACTCTGTGTTACAAGTCAATAAACTCCTTTTTCCTACATCGTTCAGCTTAAGTGGGTTTTCTGTCACTTGCAATTGAAAGACTTAGTAATTTTTCCCACCTAAGTTGGCAGTTTACAGCATCTACTTTTGTCACCTATACTCCACTCTCCATACATCAGCCAGAATGATCTTTTTATAAAATAGAGCAGGTAACATCTCTGCTTAAAATTCTTTCAGGGATTCCCATCCCACTTAGGCTAAACTCTAAGTAAGACCCATAAGAACCTATTTCTCCCCAATCTTTCCAGACTCAGCTTTCTTTTATCTCTTCTTTACTTACTACTCCACAGCTATGACTTACTTTGATTACTACAACATAACAAAACGTTTACACCCTGAAGATTTTGTGTGTGTTGTTTCTTTAATCTGGACTGATCTCTTCATTTTTTGCCTGGCTGGCTGTTCCTTTTTGTCTCACCTCCTTGGTAGGGATCTCCTGTGTCACCCATTATAAAGAGGACTACCACTGTTATCCTCTCTCATAGTCGTTTGTTCATTTTCCTTCATAGCATTTATCAGAGTGTGGTATTATGTATGTATTGTTTAATGACTAAATTTACTTTTGTGTTTAGGTTTTGTTTTGTTTCGGTGTTTTGGTTTTTGAGACAGGGTCTCCTATGTAGTTTAAGGCTAACCTTGAACTCACACTATCACTGGCCTCCAATTTGTGGCAATCCTCCTGCCTCAGCCTCTCAAGTGCTGGGATACAGGCATGCACCACCATGCCTTGCCTAAATTTCCTTTTTAAATGCCTGGATCCCTCATTAGACTTAAATTTCACAAAAGCCTAAAATCTGATAATCTGATATCTATTCTGTTTACCATGATATACTGAGTACTTTATAAAATTCTTGGTACAAAGTAGATACTCAACAGATATTCATTGAATAAACAAATAGATGCATGATACTATGCTTGGATGCTAGTTTAAAATAACAGATGAAAACGATAATTTCATTAAAAGCTTTAACTACAGACCAGTGAGAGATCCAGACTACAGGGAGGACATAATAGAATCTGGGATTTATGAACCATCAGCAAGTAGCAAAGGACACATATGGTGCATAAGTCTAACACTTCAGGCTTAATTTGGGGAACTATTGTTCTTTCCTTAAGAATAAAAGATCAACAGCAACAACAAAAAAGAACATTGAACTAGAATAGTTGAAAAAAGGAAATGCAACCCAGCCTAGATCCAGGGAATGACCTAGCTCTTACTTAGAAATAAGACTCTGACTCAAAGCCCCTTCATATCCAGAAATTGAGCTAATATAAATCTACTTGAAACTTTTGTTTCCTGTTTGATATTCTGAGTCAGCACTGGGAGATCAGCTAGAGAAAGAAAATTGAGTGTTTTATAAGCTAAGCTGATCAAATCAATCTTTGGCTGACTCATTCAAGTCATTCATTTCTTTGCTTTTAAAGGCTATTTAATTTCATCTGTTTCCTACCATAATTTCCCTTGGAATTGTTTAAACTTTCATTTGACTCTCTTTAAGGAAAAGAGTGTAGTTTCCAACCATACTTTAACTATCATGAGTGAAAAATAAATTCATCTTAAAGGTCAAGTCCAATGACAGTGACAACAAACTATCAACAATATGTAGTTTATGGCTAGGGGAAGAGTACAAACCCACAAGAATGAAGTAGCATTGCTGTCAACCTCCTTAGTTAGACTGTGCATTCCAGTCCCTTCTTTTAGCAGTAGCACAGTTATTCATTAACTGTTTAGTTCTTCACAGTTAACGAAATTTGTAAGAGGCATATGCTTACACTTTGCATTTATAAATAAGTATTTCTAAGCTAATTCCCCAGTTTCTAGAGTCTATGAGTTTTATTTTCATAACAATATAGCAAAAATAGTAAGCAACAGACTTGTACTGCTAATAATGCTTGAAAATGGAAATGTGTCAATGCTTTGCTTATTTCATCAAATCAACACATTTGTTTCACAATATGTTTTGCTATGATTATTTTGAAAGAATATACTTTTGAAGTTAGACTGCTGGGAAATTTAAATAGCATACTTGTATGACAGCGTCTTAAAATGGGTAGAAAATACCAAACATTGTACTAATTATTTTCTGTCTGTAAACAGAGAAACTTACTTCCCTATACTCCCAGACCGATCCTAGTACTAGTACTATAGAGCTTAGCAAAGTACAAGGCCTAAGTGTAAGTGTTCTCATCCATATTCCCTCTGGAAGCTCCATTTAGGAATAATTGTCATTATTTTCACCGGCTGGCTAGTTGGCTATAAAAGAAAAAAATTATGCAAAAGTGACATATATATATATATATTTTTTTTAAATAAGCACAAAGAAACTTACTTTTCTTCATGTTTCGCAAAATTTTCAAACTCTACAAAATTGAACAAAAGGGAAAAAATTAGCTTTTCTCTAAAATTCAAAACAATTAAATAAAAATAAGTAAAAAAATTCATTTCCTTAAAATAGCCATGAAACACAAAATTATTTTTTCATCTTGCCATTTTTCACTCAGTATGAAATTTCTACTTGATTTTAATCTTGCTATTTTTCCCACCTGTATAAGTATCATGCTACATATTTAAAATAAGGCTATCAGAATGTCAGTAATGAAAATGAAGTTCCTACTTCTCTCTTTTATTAGGAACATTACAGAATCCACAATGGCTCTGGACATAGCTGTAATATATAGTCATTCCCATTCCAGCCAGAAAAACAATTTTTGTTTTTTTGTACTAGAAATTGAACTCAGCACCTTGTGTTTGCCAGGCAGGTGCTTATACCATTGAGCTATATCCCTGGCCCCTCTAGCCAGAAATTTTTGCCAGTCATAATCTGTATTCAACTTTCTGTTAGTCCCCCTTTCATACAATCAGCCATGTTATGTCTTTTTTCTGCCTTTCAGCAAACTATGTCCTCAGCCTTCTTTATGCTGGCATCTCTACCTTACCTTCCCAGTAAACTACTCAAAGTTCTTCTTTCCTTAACATTTACTCAGCATATATGTTTTTAATCTATTTTGTGGTTACTGTATTCTTCTTGACAATTTTCATATAGGCCTCATATAAGTACTCTATTCCAACAGATTAACTATATACTCTTTTCAAGAGCAGGTAGATGTCTTTTATGACAAACCCACTTTCCTAACACCTAAGAGAAATATATTCTGCAAAATATTTAAGAAGAATTTCTGAAAAAATTTTAGCTTTTTAGAAAATTATTTATATACAATTCAAATGTCTTAGCAAAAAATGTTCTCATCTATGCTGGTGAGGCATGCCTGTAGTCCTAGCTACTCAGGAGGCTGAAGCCAAAGAATTGAATCTTTGAGGTCGGCCTGGGCAAAATAGCAGTATCCTGAAACACACACACACACACACACACACACACACACACACACACACAGCTCTACTCCTGTATTTATTCGTTTTCTAGCCTTTAGGTATATAGATTAGTTTCTTCTTATTCCAGAATTACTTACGAATATGTAAGTAAATACACATATAGAAAACATTTGCATTTTCATTCTTTTTTAGCTGCATAGTATCCCATTACACATATGAATACAGTGTAATTTATAATTTATTTCATTAGTTCTCTAATAATTAACATTCATAGTTGTTTCCTCATAACTGCTCTTGTAAATGGTGCTGCAATGAGTACCTGATATACATGTTATTTCACGTGTGTACAAGCATGGATGTAAAGTAAATTCCCAGAAGTGAAATTGTTAGGTCAAAGGATATATGCATTTGTAATTTTGATATTGCTAAACTTCCCTCCATAGAAGTTGCACCATTTAGTTAAAAAAAAAAACAGAAAAAAATAGATATTGTACCACTTTACATTTCCAACATAGTAGCACATGCAGGCTAGATGGCAGTACATCTCTATAATCCCAGCACTCTGGGAGGCTGTGATTTAATAAGACCCTGTCTCAAAATAAAAACTAAAAAGGGCTGGCGATGCAGCTCAGTGCAAAGGCTGTGGGTTCAGTACTGAGTGACCCCCCCAAACACACACACACAAACAAAACAGGCATGTAAATTCTTATTTCTCCATAGCTAGTGTCCATACAGAGAGTGTAATCACACTTTTGCTTTTCTGACAGTTGAAAAACAGTATGTTACTGTGATTTTAATCTGTGTTTCTCTTATTATGAATGAAGTTGAGCATATCAAATGTTTAAAGGGCAGACTCTGCTCATTTATTTCCTTTGAATTATCTACATATGTATTTTTGCCCATTTTTATTATAGGACTATTATCGTTTATGAATTTCTAGCAGTCTTCTATATATTAGACAAGTATTCTTAAGGCTATGATGGCAATTGCAGATATTTTTCTCCACTTCATTTTTTGTCTTTTTTTTTTTAGAAGACTATTCTATTTCAAACATGAATTCCATTTTGTTTTTTTGAGATAGGGTCTCAGTATGTAGCTCGAGGCTGGTCTCATAGTTACTATGAAGCCCAGGCTGACCTTGAATTTGTGGTAATCCTCTTGTCTCAGACTCCCAAGTGCTGGGATTACAGGTGTACCCCACCATGCCCAACCTTTTGAAACACACGTGCATGTGCATGCATGGGCACGCATG